>JAQFZX010001159.1:0-34923 GCA_034682405.1 Hydroisotoma schaefferi | reverse complement strand
ATAAACTCAAAATATACTCGAGTAAGAAACAAACCTCCCCTAATCTGCTCTCTCTCTGTGAACTATCCAGATTAGACACAACTTTTGAACAAAAGAAAGGTAGCAAAGAGTCAAGAACTATTTCCGCTCTGTTGCACAAATTATAACTGACTGACTCAAGAGTTAGTTCTCGTTAGAAGCGTGCTGCAATAATGCGTATTGATAAGATTTCAAGCCTTTTACTGAACAGCGTCTTTTATTTCACAAAGCGGTTCCTTCATCATATTCCGTTTTAGCTCGGCAGGAATTCTCAGCATCGCTTTATTTTTGCCTACTACCTACCTTTATCCCGCATAACTTTCTGTTAAATATTATTCGAAAACGTACGACCATTCATGACTCCGGCGACCTCGTCCTCGTCAGATGAGAACGGCTTTGTGGATCTTTATTTCTTACTCTGCAGGCACCTGAGCCGTTCTTTCAACTGTTAAGGTTCCTTACAAAACCTTTGCCTTCTTTTTTTACTTCATGTAATTAATTATAAAGTACAATGGAATCCTACAAATATGCAATTTAGAAGCAATTTTAATTTAGAAGTTATTAATTTTTTTGAACCCCACCAAAGCCACCCCTGTGTCAAAAATGCTTGCTAGGAATCTACAGCGATAGCCTAGCAATATTAAAATTACAATTTATGTGCAACAAGCAGTAGCACAAATGTGTAACTCTACTTGACTTGGCTTTTGTGCGATTAATAGCTTTGTTCTCAGGTGGACCTAAAACGTCTTATAAATAGTTGACAACTTTTGTTTGCTATTATTTTGAATAGATAATTTTCAAGAGATTATTTTTTAGGATAAACTCCCAAACTATTTGAAGCTGAATTCTCTTTGCTACTACTGATTTAACTTGGTGGGAGAGTAACAAAATTCTTTTGGTTGATGCAGACTCTTTTTAAATAAATGGTAAGCTTACTAGCAGGATTATTGAAATGTCTGAAGAAACTGGTGATGATGAACCGTGTAAAAGCTAATTCATCGCTTTATTCGCTTTCCATAATTCTTTCTGTTTTTTTAACAATACAGGTAGAAGGAGACTATGACTATGATGATTTGATTTCTGAGGATGAGTTCCTTTTTTTAGTGCCAATTTAAAAGTATATTGAAAAGTTAAATTGTTCCTGGTTCAGATTGCTCACTCATGCCCATGAGGTTATAATAACATGCGAGTTTCGTCACGATTTACTTAATTTATCAGCACCCGTTGGCTAACCTGTACGCAACTTAGAAATAAATGCAAAGAATATACAATTTTGATTAGGAACATCATTTAAGACCGACGATTTTAATGGCGACGTGGAAATTTCTAATTTAGAATTCCACGGGATAGAAAAAGCCGTGTTATGATGACAGATATGAGAAAATACCGGGCTTGAATCACATTTAAGTTATTTGTGTTCGAGAAAGAAAATTTTTCACTGTGAACATTCAAGGTAGAATTGCCTAAAAATTGAACTGAAATGACTTACCTGAAAGTACAGTAAAGGAGTGAAGATTTTATGATATTTGATGTGAAATCCCGAGCTTACCTGTCTGCTATTGCTATTAATTAAATCATAAATCTAATAACGCTGGATAAATAAAGGAACTTATAACAAATAATAAACTGACGACAAAAAATTGGCATTCAATAAAAAACGCGAGCTACAGCTTCAAGAACTAAACCCTTCAACAGAATTTCATTTCAGGTTTCTTTGTTTGACCATTTGGAAACGGAGCGCTCTTATCTCTTGAAACCTTCAATTTCATTAGTTAAATGCTGTCGCTACGGGTGAACACTGCATACATTTTAGCCATATTCATCTGTATCTTCTCCGAGAATAAAGATTAAACTAATATGTCTGAATTACAATTAAAACCACGTCTTTCGTCTTAGACAATATTCGTCAGTTCAGCATACGAACAGAAAGACATAAAAAATCAAAGCATCCCTTTTGTATTAGTAATCATTTATTCCCATTCCTTCAGAACGGAGATGAGATAATCCATCATCATATCATCATCTACGGTAGGGTTTAGCTTTTGTGCTTCAAAAATGGCACGAGTCAACAGCTTGTGACCAAAACGTGCTTGAGAATTACTTCAAGTAGAAATATGCAGGTCTTTTGTGGTGTCGCAGAATTTCCTTCGTTTACATTCACGTTTACATGCCAAGTTTGCCACTTTATACAACGTCAAACCGAATAGAATACCCTTGGCAATCTACAATTTTATTTCTACTTGTGGGAATGCAAAAATCTTTTTCAACTAGAACAAGGATTTTTAACACCTTCAAAGCAGCAAAGAGTTCGTGAGCATTTTGAAATATTGAATGGCATTACTTAAAATTCAACCTAGTCTAATGAAGGAAAAATTATTCTTTTATAGCCTTCTAGGGCTATAGGGATTGCCATGTCCGTCTGTCTGTGCGCGCGAGATCTCAGAACCTACCCAGCAGATCCGGCTGAAAGTTTGCACACAGGTGGCAACTGCGCTAACTAGGTGAAGTGCGAAAGTTGAGACCGATCGGTCCAGGTAAAGAAGACCCGTGTGGGTCAAAAAACCCCACCGGGTAATTAAATAGCCTGAAAAATATTTTTTTGCTTTTCCACCAAAACCACAAGAATATAAATAGTTTGGCCCGAATAGACAGTTTGAAGACCCGTGTAGGGGGGGGGGGGTCAAAAAAACCCCACCTAGTAATGAAGTCGAAAATATGTTTTTTAACGTATTCAACAAAAGCATAAAACAATATTAACAGCAGGAAAAGGAAGAATGGACGTATGGGCGCTGGCCCCCACCTTTAAAAACAAACACCGACACAAAACATATAAATGTGTTCAAAAAAGGCAAACGTCTATAAATATTGCTCCAAAGCGCCCTGGAATGGGCTTTGCTAGCTGCACTCGGAGGTTTTTTTCTTAAGGAAAGTAAAATTATATTGATCGTACATAAGAATTCGTTTCATAAAAAGTAAAACCTCTTATGCCAGAAGATACTTGTACAACTGAAGAATATTGTACGATAAATAGGGAAACAAATCAACTAAACTCAATAAATTAAAAGTCAAGTAAATCCTTTTGAAGCCATTGTAACTTCTGGTTCATCTATCACCATTATCCCTGTTACAAGAGGAACAATTTAGTACCACTTTGATGAGCTAAATTTCACGCGTAATTTGCTAATACTCTTAAGGATTTTATAGCTGCCTGGGACCAGAATCTAAATATTTCATTGAAATATGAAAGGTTTATTGATATTTATATGAATGGAAAAATCTATTTTTTGAGGACAATGGTTATCGTCAAGAACGGAATTTTCATAGATATTCCTTTGCGATTCAAAGCTTGAATACCATCTGAAAACGGTCGCAAATGATATGGTTGGAGCAAAATGTTAGTGCATATTACTACCAACTAAACGCTACGCAAACCTCTGTCCGCTTACACTTAGCCCGAGTATGTACTCTAAATCTAAATGGGACGATGTTTTTCTCCTCAAGCTTTAAATAATTCATATTACCCATCATTAACGTATTTACTACTCAACTACTCCTAGATAAATCTTAGAATTCAAGGGTTAAAAAACGAACAAGCCTAACTCATCATAAAACATCTTTCACGATGCGTCATTTCGTTTTGGTTTTGGACTGACTGACTGTAAAGTAGAATTGCAAATTGTTGTACTATGCAGTAGGATATAAAAAGAAACTTAAACTTGTAAGATATCTAATCGTTTACATAGAATACCATGAACCACAAACCCTAGATACAACAAAACAATGATAAGTTTAAATTTTATTTGAAAACTGTACCCCTCCTGATAACCCTATTGAGTTGAATCCACAACACACGGTAATTGAGAACCCAACAGAATAACGTTAAATTTTTGCCAAAAACCTTAAACGTTTACTGAGAAAAAAAACAAGAGTTGGGCCAAGTTAAGGTAATAAACAAAGCCGCTTTTTTTGCTTACATTTCGCTAAGCTTGGATGGATTGAAATTGAAAAAGATAAGAGAGGAATTGAACTATGCAGTTGCAGTACAATATAAATTTTAATTAATTAGTTAAAAAATTAGACCACAAATTGCACCTTTTTTGTTAGGTTTAGTGAACTGTCACCACTCTGTCAAACAATTTAGATACATATCGGCTAATAAAATCTCACTACGTTAACACCATTTAAAGAAACAGTGACTCAAAAACGGTCGTCGTGTCTATGCTAGAAAAACTCCCGACATAAATGTGAAATTCCTATCATTCTCTATTCTTCCAAATACCAAGAAGATAATCACTTTCGCTGCATTTCCAACTAAGTGCAACTTCTTTCTACATCAACCACCGAAATGTGACTGCAAATATGTACACAAAGAAATTAAATTATGTCCTAATAAGGAAGCAGTCCCTTAATTTGTTTCTTTGTGGCTGTAGCGCAGTTAGGTGGAAAAAAAATTACAATTTGTCTTCTTCAATTTTCAAATTAAATTTTCTTTATCTTCATTAAAACTTAAATGTACCGACGTAAGAATAAAAGAATTTGTAAAGGAAGGAGCCAGAAACGTGACTTAAGTTGGAAATATTTTATTAAGTCACGAGACCACTATTACGTTTAACTTCTTTTCATTTCTTATTGCATTATTCTCGCACTTTTTAATTCAATTTATTAATATAATTTACTACTGCACGGTCCCAACAGCAATTATAATTCATGCAACTTAGTAACTATTACTATTGCCATTTCATTTTTTGAATAGGCTAACTATAACTCAAGTATTAGGGTTCCTTACTAACTTAACAAGTCCTGAAAATACATTACTCTCACTTTCATTCACTCGTTCGCCGGGATCTTACACTTAGTTTTTCAAGACATATACTGTGTTTTGTTTGCCTGGCTAAAGCCATGGAATTAGGGAAGTTTTAATCCGATCAGTTAACATTTCGTAGGGAAAAAATACGAAATCCAGTATGTCCACATGTCTAAAAATGTACCCGTAATGAAGTATTCACTGCAACAGTTCTCAGATTATTTAGCTCGTCATTCAGCAACAAATAATGAAATATTAAAATGAAAGAAACTGACAGGATCCTTTGAGCGGAGTATTCATAACATTAAACAGGAGCTTTTTTCATCATTCATAAGCAGATTAATAAAAAAACAGGGATTCTAGGTTTATATTTAGCTCGGTTTATGCAGGAATGTTTTTTCCTGACTTTGAATTTCTCGACCATAAATATGCTTTGCATGGAAAATACTTTGCGCATACTATACTAATTAATTCTTATTCCACCAACATAACACGACCGTTTTTCCAGTATATCTAAATTTGTTCATGCACTTTCATTCAAGAATCACACCATAACACTTGTACAGATATTACAGTACCAAAATAATCAAGTTGCAAATGTTCTTGTAAAGATATCGACCTAAAACCATGTGGGCCTTGCCATCATCACTTGAAACTTTTCTTCTGTCTTTATGGCTTTTACCAAGTAATAACAAATACCACCAGACACTCTTCGTGGTTTTTCTTAGGTTTCCTTAAAAAGCCAGATAAAGACATAATATTTGGTTCATTCATCGATTCACTATCATACACACCAGGACCAGGATGTTCACTTTTTCTACCCAAAAGCAAAATACACACGTCATCCTAAAGCAAACTACTTAACTATTGAATTCCGTTTAGCTCACTTTTGAATATCAAGAACCTGCTCGCAAAAAGTAATGTACAAATCATGTAGGGATTCTTCAGATATGCTAAGATTTCAGATGTCATGATGACTATGGGCTTTGTCTGAATGCGTTTATTGAACTATTAAACTTTCCCATCTTCTATTCTCTACTGTTTTTCAGTCAGTAGGGGAGAATTCCATGAATCCTAATCCTACCTAATCTAGGTCGATCTAGTCTAACTGGGAAATATACGTTTCTTCATTCCTTTCCTGCTAAACTATTATTCAAATTCAAACAACACATCAAATCCAGCAAATGAATTTCAAAATCATCGAAATTAGACCACAAGCGTCCATACTCGTACTATGCAATAGCATCTTCACCAAGCCACTTGCTTATTATTATCATCCTTATTTAGTAATAATCCGTAGATAAAAGTAGTAGAGTACAGAGCGATAGCTGGCCTCGACCGCAACACATTTTGCCTTTTGTTTGAAATAAATGCAACATAAACCCCACGGTTATAATTTGCATAGCCACCAATAAATCACTTGATTATGACATAAGTACGGTACTCGGTACTTAAGTTAGTCATCCTTTTAAAAATAACTATACACAAGAATTATCAACTCTTGAAGTGGCGAAAGCCTTCACAACAAAAACCCCTATCGATAGGGTGTAATGCAATGATCCAAATTGATAAAATTGAATTCGTCGCTTGAATCTACATCCACTTGAATGGAGTTTGATATTTAACACAGAAGGATAACAGAGGGTGTGGTCTAAAAGTATTGCAGGAGCTGTACCCCGATCTAAAGAATATTTACAAGTCGGAACAACTTAACTACTCAATAAAAATTCCCCGACTATTCGAAATTATGTACGCTGGTCAAGAATCCACTCCACGGAACTAATGTCTCAAACGACCAAACTATGAAATAACCAACAACACTAAACTCAAATATTAATCATGCTGTCCAGCGTAAAATAAAAATCTGACCAGACGCTGGATAATTAAACAGAATTCAAGCAAAGAGTTTGATTCTACAGATTTAAAAAAGCTATTCAACACAACTATAGTAAATACATTTAAAAAGCGTTATAGCCACAAGTACAATACAAAACATCAACTAATATTACTCTTTTAGGTATTAAAAACTACTACTAAAAGCTACGACGACAGGATATTGATATTATAAAGCAGAATTAGTTAGTTTAGCCCATAAAAATAATGTTATAATAATTTACCCGCAGAAGAAGCAGCTTGTTCAAGCTCAGTATCGTCAAATTCCAGATTTGGCTCATAGTCATGGAAATCAGAGAGACTAGGATAGGGATCTTCATTATCCCCGTAGACGGCTGACGCTGCTGGGTTATCATCCCAAGTCAATCAGCAGATTATCAAAGTAATTAGCAAATGGAGATGACAAAGAGAAGAGGTAGGTAGGTAGGTAGAGGTAGGTCAGTTGAGAGATTTATCATGAGGTGCGATCACAGAGGAAACAGAATTTGGTTTCGGGTCGGTCGTCCGCAAACAAATCCATCCATGATTGATAGAATTTAAAACAATTATACCACAAATAAGTAATTTATCAAACATTCACAACAATTAACGAGCCAAGGTAGATAGGTAGGTAGGTTGGATCAATCAAATCAATATCCAAACAACTCTATCAAAACCAACTTCTTACAAATTAATCATCTCTCTTCTTTTTCATGTTTTTTTCTGAATAAATAAAAAAGATTCCGAAACAATTTACGCAAACACGTTTTTAAATAAAAATTATCCAAAAAAATAAATTATGAAAAGGCTCAAAAATACAGAAACACTAACACAAACGGTAATGAAGCAATAAAAATAACAACTTATCCGAAAAACAACCCCAAAACAGATTTAACAGACACCAAAATCAAAGAAACGAGAGAGATTTCCCCTAAAAGTTATCTTATAAATAGTGTCAAAAATGCATGAAAATTAATAGAAAAAAGATAAAATTAAATGAAAAAGATGGAAATAAGGTGGATAAGGTCAGTATTTATTAGCGGTTTATAATTACTCTTCGATACCTCATCCTTGACCTTATCGTACCTTCGAAGATAAGCCCCCCGTTCCCCTTTCAGGTGAATACGCAAAAAGATAACTCAGCCTCCCTTAAAAAAGCACCCATTCCCTTTCACGCTGACCTTTAACCTACCCCCACTGACCTTCAGGGTCACCACGCACACGCTCCTTACAATACATTTCGAAATAATTATCCATTTAATTAAACAGGCCCGTTGAAGAGGTCCGGACCTCTTGAACTAACTACACTTTCCATATTTCGTTCCAGACCTTCGGGAAATAAATACCTTCCGGTCGGATAAGACCTTATCGGTCGATAACCCCCTCTCCTTCTCTACCGACCGATAGTCTGAAGCCAACAAACTTATTTTCTTCAAAAAGCAAGAAAAAACACCCTTTTTATCAAACTTGGTTAACTTACAATGAGGTGCGGGATAAACATGCCCAGCCTCCGTCCAAACGTGTGCCTTTGACATATTATTTCCAACTTTTTAATAATATCCCTCAACAATTTCAAACAAACCACATAATCACCATTTAATTTACAACTTTCCAACAAAATTCACATTTTTTTTAGTAAAAAATAACAGAGTTCCAGTTCCACTTTTAAGGATGTTGATGAAGGATTTGCAAAATGTTCCTTTATCCTCACTCCGTCCTCAGACGACAGAGCAAAACAGACTAACTAGACCCTACTTCCTATCATCTGCCAAAATATAAAATAAACAGTCGTCTAATTTACATACAGTTCTTTACACTTTTACCAAAAAGAGTAGGATGGAGAAGGAGCCTGCCATCGTATTTCGTATCCCTCCTACCACCAAAACATTACCTCATTCTTTAAGGTTTACCCTAACTCCTCGTCCAGACACCGCGGGTTATATACATAAAAAAATGTTTTAGAAGCATACGCAACATGGGAGAGATATCCCCTTTTAACATGTGGAGGATAGGCGTGCGACTTAATTAACGAGGGCGGGGTATGGGCGAGGTTTCTTTTAAAGGTAACCTTTAATGTTTGGGAGGGATCGGCTATTACTTTAACATACATACTTTGTCTATACTGCTGTTGAGGACGGAAGGATGAGTTGATATTGGAGTTGACTAGGTAATTTAACACTAAAACGGATCCAACGACCCTCTAACATCGTTTTTTAAAACTAAAGTTTTATAAATTCTAGTTTTTTTAACAAATGTCTAGATGGAAAAGGCTGTTTCAAACAGGATGTTCCTGGTTTGTTTGGTTGGCTTGAGGAAAAATAAGGATTTTTATGGTTTTTATGCATGAATTCCCAAATCGTAATTACAATTTGTAGCCCAATCAAGCTCTATTCAGGTAATTTATCTGGTCGGAAAGTGACAAAATCTTAGAAGGGAAGGAAGGATGTTTTTCTTCGTAGTTTATAATTTTGACATCAAGGGCCAACTCTTCCGATATAAATATAGTTTTGTCCCAATTTGTATTACTTTGTTTAAGATTTATTGAGACCATAATTAAATTAATTATGATAGGATATGTATCTCAGGATTATTTGCATTTTATAAAATACTTACCTTATTTTTTACTCGACAGTAAAAAAATATAAACTGTTCTTTGCTTAGGTAGTTAGTATAGAATAGTTTCTGTACTTTTTTAAGGTTCTTTGTGTCA
The DNA here is from genome assembly GCA_034682405.1 of Hydroisotoma schaefferi. Classification (NCBI taxonomy): domain Eukaryota; kingdom Metazoa; phylum Arthropoda; class Collembola; order Entomobryomorpha; family Isotomidae; genus Hydroisotoma; species Hydroisotoma schaefferi. The sequence goes on along the minus strand of JAQFZX010001159.1, from coordinate 25,519 downwards.
TTTTAGCAATCAATTAATATATGATGATGCTATTGTGTCTTATTTTCTAAAACAGCTTATTCCAGTTTTGTTTCAGTTCCAATAAAAAACATTTTTTTCATCTCGTTTTATTATATTTCCGATTTCATTGAGCTTGAACTTTTAGATTCCAGTCCAACTTCAAGATTGTAATTTAATTCATATAAAATAAAAAGAATTGGGATTCTATCTAATGAACAAGGACGGAAGTAAGTGGCACATCATCGCTCAGAATGTTGATTTGCAGTTAAATATGTAAACAAAATCATGGTAATAATAGAGAGATGTTAAGTGTGGTTTATTTTCACTGTAATATAAGCTTCAGATTGCATAAACAGCGTTTCAGTAAATTTCGAATCCAATACAGCCATATCCTCCTACCCGGTATCATTTTTTATAACTTGTTTTATAACGAGTTGAGCTGAATTTTGTAGTTTTTGTGTTTGTTCGTGCTATAAGACAGGAAGAAGCGATTAAAGGTTAATATATCAGTTCAGTCGTATCATGTTTTTAATTCTAGTATTTAAATAAATTAAGCAACATCAATCAATCCCACGCAGAGCAAGTTAAAGTCATCCTTTCTTCTGTCAACCATCTTACGGTCTATTCATTCACTCGTCAAGGACTTAACTTCTGTTTTTGGAGGTTTAAAAAATAAAAAAACATTATGGAAATAAGCGAGTGAATGACATCAACGAAATGAGTTTTGGGTATTCTGTGAGTGATATCATCACAAAATACCAAATTCATTACGAGCTGCTTAAGTAAACTTAGGTTTTGTTAACTGGATGGAACCCCCAGTCAGTAGAAAATGGTCCGACATCCAAAACGCTCAACTCATAATATTAATATGTTGGCCTATTTATTATGAAAATTCCAAAGCGAGGCAGCCTCAATGAAAGAGAAAACATACTGAGTATGTGTGCAGTAAAATTGTAGATTTAAAGTTAACGTAGACAAGAGTAAAGAATCCTGAATTGAATACAGTATTTCAAACTGAAGTAGGTTGCCGTTAGTATCATCATCTTCATCAGATCAGGCATAATCTTAGTGGAGCCCTGAGCTGAATTTTGGTTGTATTAGGACTACGAGTACAATTCAGACTTTACAAACACTAAACCCCACATCATTTATCATTTTAAGGGCTTCAACAACATTATGCAAATATTTCTCTCATTTTCGTCATCAGAGGAAATAACTCGACTATGCACAACTATTTTCTGTAGAGAAGTATAAGTTTAATGAAATTAAATGAGACTACCTCATAAGCAATACGCGTGGGCCTTACTGTAAAGCGGGTAAGCCTCAGACGTACAAAGCGTCTTGGTTAAAATGTAACAACATACATTGCTACATGATACACATGCAACTATTAACATTTAATTGCAACTAAATCTACCTTCAAGCTTCAACTATTTCTTCAACATTAATTCTCGTCACCCACAAAAACTAAAGTCTTAACTTCAAAAAGGATCATTATGTACTTCTTACATTTTTGTGATCCGCTGTACAACGATTTGTTTCCAATTTATGGTTGTACTGATTGCATACACTAGCACGCTAGCTAAGATATATTCTGATGAATGCTTCAAGGTATTCTCGAACGCCGCTTGACCATTGAACATTGCTGTCTAAAAACCATTCGAAAACTTAGATTCGCAATATTGATGAACTAGGGGGATAAGCCCATATTATGAAATATAAGCTTATAGGCTAGGCGCGCGCTTGTAAAAATTGGTTGAGACCTCAAAAAAACCCTGTTGCAACGGCAACGCAGAATATTCAGTTACAACTGGCACTTCCTGCTAGTTTTAGCCCAGTTTCCTCTATTAAAGATCCTTTAATTGTCCTAGCGTCAACCATCTATGTACCCGGCAGTACCGTGAGTGGACGAATCCGCGTACCCTACAGGAATCTTTCAGTATGCAATGCAGGGACGTTAAAGGTGGCCAGAGGAAACCATGTACCCACCTACCACCCTCTACTTCCCCCTCACTTTCCTCCGAGTTTTACCCAAATTTTACCTGAGTTTTACGTACGTTTTACGTGCGTTTTACATACTTGTACCAAGTATTACCCGAGCTTTACCCTACTTTTACCCAAGTTCTACCCGACTTTTATTCAACTTTTACTCGACCTTTACCCTATTTTTAAATCAGTTTTACCCGAATAATAGCCTACTTTTACCGTAGTTTTACCCGTCCTTACTTCTACCAAAGTTTTACTCTGCTTTTACCCAACTTTGACTTTCGTTGCTTCCATGCACTTCTACGCTTGATTTTAATTGATTTGATGCATCATATTGTATTGGAGTTGGGGGGCCCTTTGCACAACCTTTAGGGGTAATGGCAGTACCCTTGGGCCCTTTTTGTTGCTTCCATTCGATTCTAAGTTTGTGTAATATCAATGTGAATTGATGTGTCACAAATCTTCTTGGATTCTATAAAATCTGGACATCCGTACGCCAACGTCAACTGGATTTTGTTTATATGGATTTCCAGGATATGATACTTCAGTTAAAGTTAACCATTTGATATTATTACAGGTTAAATATGCGTTTGCTTGGTACGGGAAGGAATCGCCCAGACTTAACTAAAACAATGTTAACTAATTAAGGTCAATAGACATTTAATTTCAGTTAATTAAATTTTTTTCGGAAATAAAATTTAATATTGATCCGTATATTTTTCTACTTTTCTAAATCCATTAATTTGTAAAGCCAATGTATTCTGTAAAGAACTATTGTATGCTGTGATATTTGATCCATACAACTTTCAAAGATTCATATAATGTGGTTAGCGGAAGGAAAGATGTGCTATGACAAATGACACAAGGACTAAAGGCACAAAGACCTCTTTCAGTTTTTGTTATGCATAAAACAGAGAAAAATGACTCAACGGGTTAAGCTGGAATCACCCTAGTTTTTAATTCAACCTACACACGCGTTTTATGATCAACCTTACCCACCTGAGGACAGGTTTAAAAGGTTAACTTTAAAGTTGTCTTCTGGTTTCAAGTCATAATCAGCCCTGGTTTTTGTAATCCGGCTAGCTGTTTTGTCTAATCGAGGCTCTCATATATGCACCCACAGAAGGATTAATTTCTGCGTCAATGTAGGAAGCATTTACCAAGCTTACACTTGTGATTATGAGATAATTATGATAACACTTAAATCATACTAGGACTTCAGTCAACGGGATAAAGTTGACATAATCCCAGGACAAAATATGACAAAAATTCCTACTTTTTCTTCGCATATGACTATTGCTTATTAAGATTTCTGGCTACTGATAGTTTTTTAAGTCGTCATTACACCGATTTATGCTGACCTCGAAAATTTTAATCACCTATATAACACTGTTCCTCCATTTGAGACTTCTTAGTCGACCATCACCCTTTATTCAGTTAAGCTAAGAGCCAACAGTGACCAGAAGTTGACCAAGTTTTTATTTATTTGAGCGTGATTGAAACGGCAAGTAGAAGGTTGTACATTTCATATCCAACAACAAGATACCCCTCTTCGATAAGGACACTGTTGATTGATTTATTTCCAATCCAATTCAATAACTATATTCTCATTTTACTCAAATACAGGAAAGAGTAACCATAACCTCTACATTTCCTAAAACTAACCACACATGGAACTGACGTGATCAAAAAGTTCCACAATGGTTCAAAAACTTTTAACCTGTAACCTAGTATTACTGTTAGTTTTCCAATTAACCTTTGCCACAGACGAGAACAAAGTATTTCGGAGTTATGGAAACACCAACACAATTTCATTCGCTCCTCTACTCTCCCTGTTATCTCTATGGACTGAAAAGTGCTGGACGACAGGTTACGACCAAGGAACATGTTACTCTAGGTAATTTTCTGACTTATTCTCAAATTACCAGCACCACCAATTGATCCCTTTGATTAACATCGTCCAATAAAAGGGTGGAATAAAACCTTAATGGTTCCTTTTAGAAAAACTTTTCCAATGGAAAGTTGGGGATAGCTTTATCCACGATCCTCCCATTTAGTAACCTTTCCAAAGCTATGCATGCATAATAACTCAGCATAGCCAACTTTCATCTTTGTAGGTCTTTCTCCGCTAACCCTGCCTTTTTCCATCCAGCCGACTTACTTGACGTAGAAAGAGAATAACCTCTTGGTGTTGTACCGTAAAATATATTCTGCAGGAGTCTGTCTGTAACTTTTTGCTATGATTTTTTCTACTAAAACTATCGGCTACTACTACTACTTCGGTTGAACTGATCCTACCCTTGCCCTGCTTATCCTGAAGATCTACGTCTGGTCCTACCAAGTATGGTAGTGCTTTGAGAGGGTAAAAAATCTGAGGTTTTTACAGCATTCATTTTCAATCATGTGAGTCTCTTTGATTCATGATATGAGTGTTTTCTCCCACTCTATCCAAAAAACAGCATCGATCCCATTCCTAAGATTCTCTAGCAAACTTGAAAATATCTTCGCTCTTTTCTCCAAGCTTCTTTCTATCTCTCGACTTTTTATGACCTACCTTTATTATTACAAGAACATCTTTTACGACCCAATGCTTAGTGGAATCAGGAAGGTGGCTTCTTATTTTACAACCTAGCCTTAGTCTCAACTACCTAGCTAGTTTCCTTCTGCCTGTTTCTTCTATATACAAGGATGCAATACTTTACTTAAAAAACTAACACAAAAAGCAAGCATTTCTCCTTGTATTAAAATTGCCGATGGACCACTGACCATTCTCTTCCTATTTACTGCCTAGCTATATTATTTATTATTATCTGGTTGAAGATAATAATAAAAAATAATAATATCAAGCCTTTCATCCATCCAATCCCAAGAAAGGTGATCTTCCTTTGGTACTTGAGGTTTTTACAAGAGGTTCTTTTTTACTTTGAAAATGTTTCAGGACAGAATGTATCGCCAAAGGTGGCTCCCCGCGTGGGATCTGTGCGGCTGGATTTGGTGTTTGCTGCACTTGTAAGTTTAACTGTTTTAGGTTCCATGCTTGCGAAGGTCGGAGAAATCTATGCCATGTTTTTAGTGTAATTGTAATTAGTAGTGAATGTTTTACTTTTAGGAGGTTGAGTGGAAAATATAAAATAAGACAAACAGTATGCGAAAAGTATCTCACTAGTTAATACTTTATGAAGAAGCATTGAAATAACAAAAATAAGGGTTATTCACGCATCTTTGATCAACTTTCGTCTAATTATCCCCATTTCTATTTCAGAGAAACTAAAAATCAATGAAATTTTCGTCATGTTCTGGATGCGCTTTGGTTTAATGTCGAATTAGGCCAATGCTAAGATACACGCTTAAACTTTTCGGTCTCTATTCCAATGCTCAAAGTTTAATAATAAGGAATAACTAAATAGGCAAGGCATAGCCGTAAACTACAATATTACATAGTCGTTAAAGTATTGACACGAAGTTTTTGGCTTGTTTAGTTAAAATTCATTGTACCTCACTTGACAAGTCTGATCCCCTAGATCACTTCATGTTACTGCTTTCTCGATGACTTGGACTGTTTTCAATTTAATATTGGTTGTTAAAGTTAAAGTACATATAAACGAAACGAGTATATGCTCTTCAAGCAGGTACCTCTTGTTGATAAAATATTTCCGTTGCAAGCAATGTACCCATTCTATTCGTTATATTTTTATTCGAAGTAAACGGCCTGGAATTATGTCTACTAGGCTGGTAATCCATCACATAATCCATTAAATGTACACTTATGAGTAAATGGAACAAGGCTTTCTATATCAAGGTAAATGGATAGCCCGAACCAAGCAAGCAGTCTGTTGAACAGAACGATTTAATATAAGCCATGTATAGTTAAAGTACCAGAAAGTGATTCATTTGAGTGGGTGAGATCAACCTGTAGATTTTAATAGCTCTTAGACGTTCCTCACTCTCTCTGTTACTGCTGTACATCTGTTAGACGCAGGTAGGTAGCTTGACTTGAGCATTGTATTATAAGTACACTGGCAACTGGTAAGGCTTATATTCATCTTCTTTACTTTCAATTTAAATCCGAACCCCATTGAAACCAAAAATACAGTTTTTATTCTACATTTCCTTAATATCAGACATAAAAAGGAATTCTTTAATCAAGTTTTACGTTCCAAGAGGGTTAAAACTTTGAATAGAGTGAGAGATGTTCTTTATCTACGCTTAGTTCTTTTACAATTTCACAAGCCAGTGTTATTCTACCAGCAGCTAGGTATATGTCACCAGTCAAATTCCAGTCACAGCATCATAAAATCATCAATATAAATGAATCCATCCTTTTCATAAAAGCCAATAAATTAAGGCCTTTGCTTGAAGATGCAAATCTTCTAGAATTTATTTGACGTATTACTTATATGCATATTATAAATTCTTGATATCAAACAGACAGGAGAAAGCCAATAACAAAGCAGGGTAATATATCCTTACCTTTACATTTTCCCTGTAAAATAAAAGAACCATGCTAGTTTCTAGCGTAGGTAATGATTATAGTCTATGAAAGAGGTTGAAAAAAATCTGATATGTAAAGAAAAGAGAGTAGGATGTTTCATTTTCTGGTTAGTTTGTTCATCCATCCAGTGCAGGATCGGATTTGATAATATGTGATAGCATCTTAAATTTCAATACAGTACACATGGTTTAATAGGCTTATTGTGAATTCAAATTCAGAGAGAATCTCGTATTTCATCGGATTGATGGATTCCTCTCGCGAATTTCCTGTGCACGTCTATAAAACCCATTTTACGTGGCTATAAGAATACTAACTTTAGATAAAAATAACACCAGCAGCCTCCAGTCTCCTCTTTCCAGTTTGATAAATCAGTTTTTCATTTTATGGACTTGTCTCATTTATATTCTGAATGCCACACATCCCAAAGAATTTTATACATCATTGTCTCCTACACTCACTCACTGAAGAGGGAAAGAAAAGGCCAGAAAGCAATAGCAATAGCAAACCTCGCCCTTCATTTCTTACTTTAGATTAGGATTATTGAGAATGAATAGAATTATAAGAGAATCCACGCTATTATAATACCATGTATGCCTTTTCTAGATACTATCCCCATCCCCCAAAAGTATGGATTACTATCCTAGCAATTTATTCCTTGTTAAGTGTGATGAAAGGGGCTGAAAATATACTATGACTGACTGCTACTCCTATTTTACTTACTTTGGCTAAAAGTAGAAACTGGAACTGATATCACTGACACTTAGAGAAATAGACTTTACATGTAGTGTGAATAACCACCGAAAAATCTGTCCACCTCACTCACTTTCACCAAATCAAAAAGTGAGACTATTCGGTCGAGTTCAACAACTTATAATGATGATGGATAGAAGGAAACGTACTAGGCAATTTAAGTTTTCTTCAAGTACTAAAAGTCAAATCTTATTCTCAAGTTTGAAGCATTCGAGTGCAAATAATAGGAGCAGAAATTTATTTCACAGAGATATGTAGCGAAAAATGAAAGTAAAATATGCGACGTAGGTCGGTAGGATATTTGTTCACTAAGAATTAAAACTTAGCATTTTTACATTAAGCTTAAAGCTTGTTTTGACTGCATGAGTGGGATTTGTCTGAACAGCTTTATTGAAACCCGAACCGAGTTTTAACCGGCTCAAATTTTGCTGTCGCTGCGTTATTTATTGAGTGATTTATTCTCTACAGCTGTACAATTTAGTTATATTGTTTTAATAAAATAACACCTCACTTTCAGTTTCTTACTCCTGCGACACAGTGACGGCTCTGAACAGGACGTACTTTGTCAACCCCGAATTTCCCAATGGGGTTACGCCAGATGCACATGCTGCCTGTAAGCATACGATTCTAAAGGTGAAACAGGAGGGATTTCCTCATCTGCTTTTTGTTTTTTTTTATATTAAAATACTCAATAATGCTAAAATTTTAGTGCTTGATTAATCACGAGAAACCAGCTGTAATGATGCAAATAACCAGTATTCAATAAGTGTCACCATATTTTTTGCCCTCTGATGTGATAATTTCTGCAAGTTTCAATATCCACAACAAACGACGCATATACGCTTATAAGATAAACGAATACTTGTCTAATAATGATTTTACAAACTTAGATGAAAGAACATATGGAAACTGAACATAATTTATGTAGGAATGCTGTACCAGAAGCAGAATTCCTTATGTAAAACCAGCTAATAGTAAATGAACACAGTCATGAAAGTATCTTCAAGTATAAAAGCTGCTATTAGAAGTGTCAAAGAAACAAATGAGAAGAAAATGTGTTGCAAAAATAAATCACAAAAAGGCAAAACTAAATGTACAGTTGATAGTTGATGATTTCATGCTACTGTCTGCAACTCAACTTGCTACACACAGAATTCAAACAAAACGAACTAATCGTAATTAATGATCATTTCCTTATTCCAACCTATCACACCTTCACTGTTAACTACAAGCACCTACAATATATGAATTAATGATGGGAAACCGTCTAGAAGAGGTACACTTCCTTCATACATGCTTAAATTCCCAACCCACTTATCAATTATCTTTCCTCTTTACAGTTCGAGGGCGTTTGTCAACTCCGATTGGACTTTGAGGACTTTTACCTGGAACCACCGAACAAGGATGAAGGTCTCTGCTTGAGTGACATGTTTTCAATCCAGGGAATTGACTACAACCTCCCACCCCTTTGTGGCGACTTAAGAGGTCATCACCGTAAGTACCTTCCTTGCAATATTGTATTATTATTTTTTATTGTATACACCATTTATTGTCGTGATGTGCAACGTTTCACAATACACTTTCACTCTTTTATCCATGTGTACTTACTTAGATTGCAAAGTAGGTAGGTGTAGCATCATTTTACCACACTTCCACAGGATTAGCTTACCCAGCAAAATCTGCATTGTAGGAAAATGCTCAACCATGCTCTGCCAGCCGACACGTTTCGTTCAATCTAATAAAACAAATTACATACCTTTTCCTTATTTTCGCCCGAAGACCAAAAACGCGTTTTTATTTTTTAGTCTAAAACTGTCTGACTCGACAACTGGGTAAGACCACTATTCCTGGAGGTATTATCTATAGGTACCTTGTTGAAATCCCATCAACAGAATAAAAGAAGACAACCAGACCAAAAGGAATCCTTTTCCTCCAAGTAATATTATGATGTCCGATAATAATGCAAAGTCAGCTAGTTTCTATTTTTTCCTTCAAATAATCTTACATCGGCTGCGGTTGGCAACAAAACCGTCTCTGTATTTCTTTCCATGTTTACTTCATTTATTTCTTTATCGAGAAGAAACCCAACTGTGTTGCCTGCTCAATGTTGAAGAGTAGTTTGAAGAGGCTAAAGATTAAGGTTAGCAATTCAATTTAATATAATGAGTAGAAAGTAAACCTACCTGGGGTTTACTCATGCGTTTTGTGCATGCGTTATTACACAAAAGAAATTTGGGTATACTAATTGTGTGGAATGAAATAAAAAGCCAAGACTGTTAGCTTTTTTACAACTAGCCGAAGACAAAGGTACATCCACTAACATTATGCAAACAAAGAAGCGTCTCTGAACTTCAGAGATACGAACGAGATATTTATACATTGATTTTTAACTTCAAAACTTCAAAATGGTGGTGACTCCACACATTTCTTGCTGTTTATGCGGAATATGTATGCTCGGTTTTTACGCTTCGCTTTCTTATCAAGTAGGGTAGAGTCAAGAATTGTTGTACTGACCCATATTGAGGACTCGTTTCTTTGATAATTCGGGTATTTAAATAAAATTAAAAGTAGACAAAGGCCCTGATGCTATAACCACCCTGCGAAAATAAATATAAAATTAGGATCTACCTATAGAGTAAATTCATCTTATTAGATCACACAAGAGAAATCACCTGCTGGAAGTAGCTGCTATAGTCTTAACAAAATATCTCAATAAAATGACAGCAATTCAGTCAACTGAATGTGATTAGTTTTTAGTTGGTTGAGTTGACCCTCTGAACCTACAATGTACCTAAATCCTTTTTCATGGAAGATTTCCGTTCTAGAGTCCAATCCAGCAATTTCAGAGAATGTGAAGAGTCTTAATGTTTTTCCTTCGATTACTCTTACGATGACTATGATTATTACCTTCATCTCATTGGTTTGCGGAGAACAGAGGAAGAGAAAGTTGATCTCTGTCGGCTGTCTAGCTTGTGGACAATCCTTTCGAGTCTCCAGTCTCATATCAAGTGACATTTAGCCGGATAATATCCAATAAATAAGTAAAAGGATGCGGACAGAATCATGATCTCAAAGGGACTAACGATCAAACCAACTCATCCGAAGGATTCTTTTTTATCCTATCAATGCAATGTAACATATGATACGAATTTATTAGTTCTGAGAATATGGATTTTTATGTTCTCTGTCCACAGTATACTTGCCCCTTGGATTTGGTCCGGAAGTGTCTTACTTCATCACATTAAATCCCGGAAGCCCTTGGAGACGATGGAGGATCCGAACCACGAAAATAAGATGCTCTTCTCAACTTATGGGTGGGTAACTAAATCCCTATTTAGTTGTGTCGTACTTGTTCCTGCTACAAGATCGTAATCCTACTTATCTCAACACGAAGAGAATAGCAATATAGTAAAATGGCGTAATCCTTAGAAAAATAAGAGCTTCCTTTTATAAGTAAATCCCACCCATTCTTACAACATTCATGTGGTTTTGAATGTTTCTTAATCTTTTATTTGTCAAAATATGTGTGCATCCTAGACTCCGATTTTTTTGTCGTATGAGTTAGTGCAGATGCTTTTTTACTTATTCTGCACTATAGATGATTTGAAATTTTAAAGTCTGTAAGATGAAACTGCGTCATTTTACAAGCAAACGATAGACAGTTGGATGCACTTTTCTTATCGCGTGATAGAATAAAATCCAAAGCTCTACTCACTTGCCGTATCACATATCAGACTCTTAGCCGTAGCCCCAGTTTAGGAGCAAGGTACTATAAAAGCAGTAGTGGTGCATTATAGTTGGTTATGAACATAGGTATTGTGGATATTACAAGGCGAATAGCAGGGTTTTTTTTGTATATTCCTCTTCAGTGTCTCCAACACGGCAAGCGAATAGACCAGGTGGACGACGAGGTAGTTCAACCTGATAGAAATGTAGACGACTAGTGGAAACGAATAGGAAATCCCAGTAGACGAGATTTATAAAAGTGAAGTAGATTTGAGACATAATTCCAATATGGGCTTTGTATGCCGTGTGAGTGAAAGCAAAGCCAAAGCCAGTGGGATATCCTGTCAAGTCGAGTTAGTTTAGTATCCACCATTACCCTCCAAGAGAAAACTCTCTTACATTTCATTCCAGATATCCAGATAGTTATTATACCTGACGTATCATTATTACCACAAGCACATTCTCACAATGCAATGCATACTTATACTGGGAAAGGACAGAGACGGGTGTGTTACAACAGTTACAGTTGAATTTACTTCCAACAGAACTTAAATACTTTACTTCATAGAATTTAAGGTAGTCGTAGGCATGCATATAGTACTAGACAGGGAAACCCTACCTCACCTGTCCTTTAATGTGAGAGGTTGCAGTACAAAGGATCAGTGGCCCAGCACACTTGGATATTTTGTAGTACATCCCGTATTTCCAGGTTTAGTTTCACTACAGAATCACGATTTCGAGCAAAATTTGAAAAAATCAGAGTCAGAGGTCAAAATTTCATTCTGAACTTGGAAAAGCATGGAATTATACCACGGGGGGCCATATAGGGAGAATTAATAGTGGAAATACGGTACTAGTAGATATACACCTAACACGGTTTTTGGACAGGAGGGAGATAGGTGAAGACCACGTAGAGTAGTTGAGATGAAGCAAGCCGTTACTAGATAGAACCGAAAGTAGATTTCCATTGGGATTATTGTGAAAGCATGATTTCGCAAATAGATTTTCCTTATGCAGTAATTGTGCTGTAGTCTACTTGTAGTCGACGTTTGTAAATACAATACGAGATGTGGACATCAGGATCAGGAGGGCTATAAAGAGTTGGATAAGAATTGAACTAATAAATAAGTAAATGTCTTAAAAGTATTCTTTGGGCATGATAGTTTCCATTCCTCCAGATAGTTAGAGGAGATTCGTTCCTGTCTATAACGGCACCATTCCCTTCCTATCTTCTGATTAAGACCAGTAGTGTACAATACGTTTTTTGTAATTACAGCTCCAGGAGGATGTCTCCAATACCATAAAAGAATAGAGGGCCAGATCAAAAGTTTTAATTACCTGGACGGGGAGCGATCAAATATAAATCGGCTAAATTATGGGATATGTGTTCGACGGGAAAAAGGCTTTTGTGCTATTCAGGTAAATCACTCGAGTGAACAGAGACATAGACAGAAATGTAACCAATATGACTGAGTTCTTATTAATGGCTTACTTACATCCACCCAATATTATACCAAAAGATACTTTCAAGCAACGGAAAGAAAGACCTGGCGTGAAAGAATTTACTGAAGTTTCTATACCCAATTCTTATAATTCTATCACTAGACTTTCACTCATATTATGTTCTTCCCGTTCTTAGCTAGACTAACTTAGTCTTAAGTGTATAGATATCTATTTTCTGTTCTTTCTATGGGTAAATACTGAGTGGAAGGAAAGCCGCCCGGAAAAGAAAGTTGTTCCCCATCCGCTTTCCTTTCTTTCAGGGATTAATTGCTCTAAAACCCAAAGAAAATTGTGTAGAGAAGTTCAGTTTTCATGAACCCGGTTTATTACATAGTCTGTCCAGTTATGTACGCTGTTAGAGTGGATAAGGTTCTGACTGTTTTTCATAAAACGCACATGGGCATCCATACAGATGACTTTGAATTGCCAAACAATAAAATTCACTAACCCCATTCAGCTTTTTATACTGCTTCATTTAGATCTCTCAAAACGCCCATTTGTTCTGCAAGCACGATTCCCTTGTGAGAACTTCCTAGCTCGTTAAGTATGCTTGCATAAAATAAGAATACCAGCGTACACACTCGTTTGCAATTCCTCATTCCAATTTAAACCTCCATTTTAACTTTAGCTGGGTTTTAATCTTGTATGTTCTGACAGAACGGGTTTCCTATAGCAAAGGCCAAATAGCAGTCTCTTTCTTCCCTTCTTTTAAAAGTAACTTTTTGAGGATTTTTCCAAGAAAAATGGTTTGAAAAGTTTTTCATTGAAAAACTACACACTAGTTGGTGACTAAAGGCTGAAAAGGATTGACTGACTGATAGGCAGAGAGGCAAGCAGGATCTTGAAGATGGGGGTCCATTCCACAAAGATGTGGTCCAGACTTTTCACTTTTCGGAAACTTTGCTTTCCTAAGTTTAAGACTTTCTCAAGTTGGTTGGTTCTGGGTTCCGCCATTGGTTGACGGGTTCTTTCGTAAAGTTTATAAGGATGCGTGCGTGAAACTATAGGTGGGCACTTGTGCGTGACATTTTCAATTATCTCTTCTGTCTCAGCCTCTTTCCTTTCTGATGCTTGATAATATAACTCTTTCTAGCATCCCACTATACTATCAACTATGGCTAAAGAAAGGATAAAGTAATTCCATTCGGTTTCTAAAATACATTTTCCCACTAACTTGTACAGACTTCACAGTAGAGAGGTATAGACGTGTAAGTCTAAACCCTTTCCTCCACAGAATTTCCGCTTAGCTTGACCTATGCTTGTTTTTGTCTGTGTGAATTTAGGGCAGATTAGATTACCACTACACTACTACATTGGTAGTTATCAGTAGAGTTGTCTAAGAAGTTTTAGTCAACCAAGCACGAGTTAAAAATGACTTTTTAAACTAAAAGTCAGCTCCAGGTGCAAGTTGAGATCCATCGGGACCAAATTAAACTATATAATGTTGAAGATAAGTTGTTTATCTTGGTAGATTGAAACGCTGAGGAAATTTCAGGTGTTTTCATTTCAATTTTCATTGTTTCAGTGGTCCAAGTCAAGTTGTCTTAATCATCGTGAAAAGCGGAGCTCAGTTGGAGTTGAGCCTGTCCAAAACAACGAACCTGGTACAGAATTGGCTTTCACTCCACCTCAAGTAGGATCTTATCCTAGGAGGGTTTCGAATGAAAGCTATTCACCGTCTGACAGGAGACGAATGGCTGGACTGGATTCTATTAATCAAGATCTTGCTAATCTTTTGCCGAATCGAAGCCAAAATTCGATTACTTTACTAAATTATTCTTTGGCTGGTAATGAAGATAATCCCAGCCAAGGATCTCGGGAAAATTTCAAATGTCCTCCAGAAACATTGTCCTTAGACCAACTTACAGCCTTTCTCAAACGACCAAAGAACAGCAACTCCACGTCCGATAAGCCAAACTCAGACCAACTATCATTTTCCCAACTCGTCTCCTGCCTTTCTCAATCAGCCAGAGGGCCAAAGAACTTATCGAATGATTTATGGAGACCCATTATTTCCAATCACCAAGAGGTAAATAATCCTCAAAATGTAAATTGGAGAGAACATTCTCGCTCTTCTGATAATTTTCATCTTCGTCGCGATAGAAGCGATTCTGGAACAATTTTTCTTAGAAAAGCCCACATCACTTCAGTTAAACCAGACGAGTCCGCTGTTTCGTTGCAGCGTAAAGTGAACAATTTAGAGAGTTCCAAGACGTCTAATCCCCAAGAATCTCTACCTGTTTTCCCTCCTAGATACAAAGGAGTTGATATCGATTCTAAACCCGTCCTTTCATATCGGATACCAAATCTACCAACAACATTTGCTGATCTTGGTGGCTCAAGTGGTAACAAATTCAAAGCTTTAAAATCCCCCTTAACAAAAGCTTCCTTTCAGACTGCCAATAAACCATCCAAGATTATTGGAATTAATAAGCCCAACTTCAAGCTCAAGCCACTTATTGGAAGCAAAAAGCCGACGCTAGTTAATAAAATCAACCTCAAGCCTTTTACAGGAGGTAGCAAAATTAAGCTTAAACCGGCCAAAAAACCCATTTTCAAACCTGGGAAAGTAAAACTACCAAAGTATAAAGCAAAACCACAGAAAGCTCATCGGCCACACAAGAGAAGAAACGGGTGTAAAAAAGTTATTCCCTTTCCATTCCCCGTTGTTTTACCATTTCCGTTTGGTGGAGGTGGAGGTGGAGGTGGAGGTGGAGGTGGAGGTGGAGGGGGCGGTGGAGGTCATGATGATGATTCAGATAAGCATGGTCACGGATGGCATGCTCAACATGGGAAAGTTATTTGTAAGTTTTTATCCTTCATTTAGCCATATTCTATCCAAGTTTGCTACACATTTACAATTTATTGCATGGCTTTTTAAATTATCCCTTAATTAGGCCTAAGGGTGCATTTTTAATGCTTTAAATAAAGTTTCAATCGAAAATTTTCAATTTTTGCTCAAGTAATGTGCAGCAGTCCGTCTTAATTAATCCAACCAAACCATGAAACATACGTTACATGCTTGAGTGAAAGCATCAAACTTAATACACCCCAACCACATAAATAGTTATACTAGACTGCCTGATTGTTTTACATTTGACAGCTGCTGTCGAGCCGTATCTGATTCGAGTTGTGACAGATGCTGATAAGGAAGACGGACTTAACGCTATTTGTCTAGAGTGGGAACAAATCCCTTGCGACGCTTGGCAAGAACACTACAGCAATCAAAATCCTCCGTTTAGTCATCACGAGCTATGAACCACTATCATACACTAAAGTTACCTTACAGTACATTAAACTATAAACTCATTGGATTATATACTTGTTAACTCAAGCTTTATTTAAGTTATGTATTTATCAATAAAGAGTGACACATGGAAGTTAAACAGCTTCTCAAAATCTGGGGAAGATAAAGCACATTATGCAATAGTAACACTTACTATTAAATATTACCATAGGCGGTCATTGTCTTGGTTTTATGGCAGCATGTATGATTTTACAGTTTGTGTTCCAAAATAAGAAAATATTCATAATATTCCAAAATACGACGCAGAGGGGCTGTGGTTCAAAAAGTCTCTGCTTTTAACTACTCAACTCACACTAAACCCACCACAACGGTCATAAATTCACAAGTAAATGGGAATTTCTAGTTAAAAAATAATGAGAAAACAACACCATAAATAAATAAAATCTGGAGTCACTGCCTCAAGTAATATAATATATGATCATCATATCATCGACGAGGATGTTGGTTGGAACTAAAGTTAAGATTCTAAAACTGAAGAGGAGAGGAAGAGGGTGTGATTTCATTAGCAGGGCAAAGCTATTTATTTTTTGACGATCATCGGTAAAAGACATAAAAAGTAGGAGAGAGAAGGATTCGTTTAACATTATTGCTAGGCAAAAGGCATCGTACCAGAAACTGTACTTTTAACTTTTACACTAGCGAAGAATAATGCCCGAAGTCGTTGCCGTTTTTGAGCATCTCTCCCTTTTACTCTTAACCTAAACATGGCTCTTTGTGTACTGCAAACTTAGTAAAAATATATAAGGATCTTTTGGCAATCTACACGCATACGTAAGGCATCGTAAACAATTTATAAAGAGAAACCGCAAGTGGAGAGGTTGAGGGTATCATCATCATAATGATGAATCATGGTACGCCTCCTTGTATAAAAAATTCATTATTTATCCCCACTTAAGCATGCTTGAAAAAAGTTCAAAGCCTCAAAGACCCTCGAAATGTCGGGATTATACTCGTCTAGAGGAGTTGTTTTCATTTATTTAAAAACACAAGTTGAGGACGACCGACCCTACTACGATAGATAAAACAAACAAGAAATAAATTCTCGTTTTCAACTTAACAAATTTCATTGAATTGCTTTTGTAAATGTTTTTCATGGAAATGTTCTCCCTGTCTTGGCTCGCCTGTAGATCGTTATTTTAACAGTAAATAGATACTTTTGGACTTCTTGCTGTATTCACCCTGAGACTCGACATCCCCCCATTCAAAAACAATTGGCAAATAGATCAAAAAAAAACTTAACTACAACCTTATAATTAATTACAACCTCCAACTGTACAACCCGAACTCTACAACTACGTACTCTGACCAAAGATGAAGCCGAATTCATATTATAAATTTATCACATTTCATATTGTAAATCCAAATCTAATACTAACTTGCTACTTTCTAATTTTTTATCACCCAAACAAATGTCAATTTCTGGTGATGTTATGGGAAGTGCCCAAGAAATGCTAATAAACTCATACTCAATTAATTACAACCGTTTAATTAATTGCTTTCGGTAGATTGCCATGTCCCCACCTTCATCGGCGTCTTTAGAAGTTAACGTGAGAATGCTATACTTTTATGCATTCCAGTTATACAAAAACCAAATTTAAAACCCAGCTGAAAGTAAATAGATAGCGATTTCATTTAAAACTCGATGTTTAAAAAGTTGTAAGAAACTGGTAGAGGTTACTATTTCAGATGAAACACAATAGTACAAGCAATTAATTTAATTCAATTGTCCTTTTGCAAATTCCTATGCATCTAAAGAACTAGCCAATCAATGTGTGGCCAAGTTGCTTGTAATATTTATTTAGGTAGAATTAATCACCAATGACAGTTTTAACATTCAACGTTCAAGGTCCAAGCAAGGCCGCAGAAAAAATCAAAGATACATCCATCAACGTCACACCTAAAACCTCTCAATTGTTTTAGTTAATTTTCCAAGTTCTGCGGTACCCTACTGAACTACAGTAAAATTAAATGGGCTGCGGAAGTACTATGGAAAATCAATTTGGAATTGTAGCACAAATCATGTTAAAACACGTCAATGTAAAATTGATCATGGAAAAGTAGATTACTTTGAATTACTAGAGCGATGTAAACAGTTCACACTTACAGAAAGATTGTACTATTTTTCTGTCTGGAATTTAGCAAAAATCGGGCTTTATAGTTGTAGTGTTTATAGTTTTAAAAATACCTTTGTTCGTGTGGCATCTGATACCAGATTAGGAGCTGCAAATAACTTTGTTATGGAATATCTAAAAACAGAATTGGCCAGAAAAAGTGTTCACTTTTTCAGTTTAAAATTATGGAATCATGAAGTTCTATCAGATTGTAAGTCATTAGTTGAAAAATTAGGTATGTTTAAAAAGCCCATTTGTAAATGGTTACTTGATAAAAGGGAAAATGAATGGGAATGTGACGTAGTAGAGATTTAGTAAGTAGTTTAGTATTTAGGTATATAAAGGTTTTCAATTATATGTTCCCTTTGGCTTTGGAAGACTGGTCTAGTCTAATAATGTACCAAAAAGGTTATTGACATGATAAATAAAGACTTACAATACAATACAAAATCATATATCAGTATCAGTGAAGTAAAGTATAGTTACTTTTAGAAGTATTATAGGGTAAAGATCTTAAAAGTAAATAATTTGTCTTTGTGGTCGCAATTTATTTGCCATGAGGTCAATTCCCTACTTTCCCCAAGAGAGTTAACTACAAGATGCATAGGTCTCTGGAGAAAATTCTCTTTCGACTTTAACAAAAAAGGACCTGACTTAAGGATAGAATTTTATTGAATCTTTTAAACTAAACTACAAATGCTTTAATGTTGTAGTTTCCAGGAAATGTTTTTCTAACTTCTTTTGGCTCTTCCTACAATAGCTCTGAAAACCTGTGCAGTACAGGCAGCAATTTATTTGTTCCATAATAACGTTATTTTCCCTATTTCGAGATATGAAACCATTTGAAACATGCAGATACCCACACCATTGGAAAATGCAATGGGACAAATATATATGGCAAAAGCAAAGTAAAATGTAGATATTTGTATCAGCTTTTAGAAATTATCCTCAGGAAATAATACAACATTCAGAAGGGAAACGCTAATTTGTTCCTTTCTCATGCAACCCAGTCTATTACCTCACCTCACCTACCCCACACAATATAAAACCGCAGGTACAAAAAATTCTCACGCACATTTATCGTTAGATTTCTAGCGAAGCTCCTCAGCCTCGATCTAATTCCTTTAGAACAAACTTTTCAGTCCTTTTTACGGTTACGTGTTGAAGTATTTTAAACTTATTTTGAACCATCAGACACATGCTGAATTTTTTTTTATCTCTTAACGATGTTTTTGCTAAAGTTTTATCAGGGCCTTGTATTAATAAAATTCAAAGAATCATGTACATTTGGCCACAGATTATATTAGCAGATTGAATAGATTTGTTTATGGAAGTGTTAAGATCTTGTTTATCAGTTCAACTTTACGCTTCACAATCTAACCAAGGTACATTGATTCTCGTGGATATTAAAATTAACGAGTGAGACATCAGCAGGAGCCTCTAAGGAAGCTAGGCAAGGCGTGTTGTCAAACGCCTCCTTCTAATGTGGCCTGACTAAATACGTAGTTGAGCTTTAAGTCGGGCTATATTAATCTTATAATATATTTAGAAGTTCCAAGGTACTTGTGATTGTACTAAATAAATAAAAATGCAGCTGCCAACTAGAGGAAACTTGATGGAAGTTGGCTCATAAAAAGTAACGACTTGTACAATGAATGGAGAGTTTTTGAGTCGATCATTGTCAAAACTTTGTAATTTATGCTATTAGTCAAGTTTTCGGTGTCACCCGTAACTTTTCATTTATTACTTTATCCTTTTATAGAAAATACCGTAATAGGTCGGCTAGCACAGGCATGCATTAATCTATACGAGTTAGTTTATAACGTTGTGTCAAGAGGCAGCAACAGAGAGGCATCCGTCAAACTTTTCAATGTGGTGGTGTCTCACAGAAAAATTAACTCTGTAGACTCTTTTTCGATAGTATTACCACAAGTTCGATCACAAAATATCAAACTTTCTTCCCCCTCCTCTCTGCTTATAAATGCATTATAACAGGGGTCCCAATCCAATCTTTCAGTATTTTCATTCAACAGCGGTTTTTGTAGCTAAAAACTAAGGAAAGAACGGTGACTTTGATACAACGAAATGGGAAATTGCAATTGGATTTGGGAAATTGGAATCTCTTCCAATTTTGTTGGTTGTGGAATATTGTAAACAAAAATAAAGCTCAATGCAAAGGTTAAAGGTCAGACGTGGAAGAGAAGTTCAGTAAAAAGAAACACTCAAATCATCAAAACTTTTGTGAGGAAAATTCTATACGATTAGCTCTTTGAATCATTTACCTTCCACATCTCATTCTCTATTCATGTCTAAATGGTACAATAAAACCTAAAAAAAAAACTGGATTATATTAGTAGTTTGTAACGTTTGAGTGTGATACTGAGTAGCAGTCCATTTCAATTGTACGGCTTAAAATGAATTGGGAAAGAATACTTTGGCAATAGGTTGGGTAATACATAAACTACGTCTTACAATTTTCCCTGAACAAATTAAGCAACACTTGCAATCATTGAGATTGTAAGACTTTGTATTGCACTAGTCTTAATGTTTGTGGCCCTAAGAGGTTAAAGTTAGTATTGGTTAATTGACTTTAACTAGAACCAAATACATTAGTCTTGGTCACTGCTTGAGAAAAAACGTGTAATGATTTTGCCAGACCAGTTTCAAGGTTCAAATTAATTATAAAATTTCACAAAAAAAACTTTCCAAAAAGGATTTCTCTTCCCAACATTAATACGATTTTTAACACATTTTGATAGATTAATTGTTTAAGATTTGCCCGTAAGAGATCATGTTTTTTAAACTGCTCCAAACATATCTTTATAGTGATATCATTTAGTGTTGATTGAGCCTCTGGACGACCCTGAAGAGCGGCCATTATTTTTCCCATTACATACATACGTTAACTAAATTGTTTACGCATCTGATTTTATTCATTGTAAAAACCTTCAAAAAGTACTGCAGTATATTCTAAATAAAACAAACCCCATTGTCAACTGTACTAGGTAGTGTCATACATTAGATGCAGTTTAAAACAATCCAGGCTAATGTTATGGTACTAGAGTTAAATTAAACTGGACATTTTAAGTCAACCTCGGGTTTTTTTAAAACCTTGACATCCAAGAGAAGTGACAGATAGTGAGATTTCCTAGTGCCATACCATAATGCAGCATGAGTGAAGTCAGAGAAAGTTTGATTGAGCTCCCTCAGTCCTAAGTCCTGTCTGCATCTCCTCATTCATCCACCATCTCTAGTATCATGCATAATCCTCCCAAATCCGGCTTTGAAAATGGGTTTACGTGGGCAGAATAATGTAGCAGTTTGCTCGGTACATGGGCCTATAATGCACAACATATATCTATCTACCATCCTGCACAGTCCTTAAATACCATTCCATTCAGCATGTAAAACGGGATTCATGGTTCACAAAGTAAAAGACGGTTACAACTCTCATTTCAAACGCTGCCCTAACCTTTCAGCTGGAATACTATCAAAAACAAGAAACTAACAATGAGTCTATGTAAAAGATAAATGTAGTTTATTTTGAAATCTCCCTTTACTTGTTTTTGTCTTGTTAAGGGTCCCACCCAACATTTTAGTGCTTACTTTTCATACATTCCCAAATGCTTTGTATGTATAGCCACTATTTTCACTTTGAAACCGGGGTTGGTCGTTAAACTCCTTTTCACTATCTTTACTTTCAAGAATCGTCAACTAACACAACCGCTTGCCTGCCTGTGAATGATATGAGGATATAAACATTTTGCAACCCTGAGCCTTCATTTTATCCTTTGAAGACTTTCTTGTTCTTTGAAACTGCAAACTCTTCTTCCAAAGCGAAGTTTCTGTGCCAGTTTTTTTCACCATTGGATCTTCAAAGAACATGAAGGCCCTGCTGAGACAACAAGAGTAGTTCTGTACTTGTACCAGTATTTTAGTTCTATAAATGTTACGGTAGATAATGTCAGAGAGTTGAACGCCACCAGAGCCTGAGAACAAGGTCGACCGATGTACGACTTCTAGAAAGACGGTAAATGAACGTGCCCCCGTCTCTGTTTGATCCCTGTCTCTTCCAAAATGTCAGACTGACTCGTCGGCAGGAGGAGGGGCCCTTGGATTTTATATCCCTTGAGAATTATTGTTGAAATTTGTACAGAGAAAACTCTTTCACTGTCCATACATATTTTGTTCGAGTTCGTGTTTGTTACAGAAGTTAATGTAACTTCCAGTGAAGTTATCGAATAGTGGAATACAGACTTGATAGCTCAGTTGGTAGAACATTTGCCCGGATAGCAAAGGGCCCTGAGTTTCGATACTGAGCCAGTCTTACTTTTGTACTATTGTATAACATTTGGTGGAGATGCTTCAAAAATGTAACAGTGACAAAACAGATTTAAGTTCTCAATTCCAAAAGAAGATGCACTATAGACAACGGTTGATACCTCTAAATTTCTGTCTACCTAACGTGCTTCGGCTAATCAGATTGCGATTCAAGTTCTTTCATGCAAATAAAACTAGACTGGTTGGCTCACATTTCATTGTTTTCCAGACTGATTCCAGTTTTAATTTTAAAATGATCAGAGAGAATTAACTCCATTATTTGTTCGAACTAGATGTCAAGTAGACGATTTAAAGTAGAAGGAATTTTAAGATAATATTAGGTCACTCAACTGCCTTAAGATGTTTTACAGTCGGTCATTAGCAGAACATTTTAAATCCAGTCATCGTAATTTTTATTTTAACAGCGAGATATCTGCTCGATGTGCCTAGACGAGAGCTCGAGCTTAATATGTTTCAAGTCGTTTTAGTTTCCATAAAAGAGCAAATACACAGACTTAAGAGTCAACGAAGGAAACACAAATGTTTGAGAGAAGTGAAAAATGCAACTTTTATTCAACTAAACATGTAACATGGCAAGAGTTACCAATTAGCCTAATTGCAGCCTGCAGTGCAGTCGCTCTAATTGAATTCTTCACAGATCCTTGTGATCTGAACTGTGAACTGTGAATGCTAGAGATGCTAATAATCAGAAGCTTATTCAGACTGTTCCTTTTCCAGAGAACATTTTTTTTAACGTTGAAGAATATTATACTTTCGAAAATGCAAGCTTTCTTCATAATAAATCTAAAAGTCGTACAGTTTTATAAAATGTTCATTGAACCTGGACTTTTACTTGTTTTTCCATTTCATGCCCTAACCTTCCACAATAAAAGTTTGTTTAAAAGCTGCACTACTGAAATCGACGTAAAACTCTATTAATTCTCAATAGCTCCTATAGAGTGTTTTCATCTCAACTACTTCATCGACTGTAGCTGCAGCCAGTTTCTGAATGCTGAATAATCCAAGAGAAAGATGCTTTTCGAGTCAGAAATTACTTACGATTTCTAAGCAAGTGGCACCAAAATAAAAAACCTCAACGAAGTGAAACTATACATTGAGTTGAAAACTCTACGGCCAGGTTTAGTCAGAATGGCCATATGTCATTTAATAATAATCTGTACATGAATTTTATGAGAATGTATTACATTATGATTGAGAGAGGGGTGGCTATAAGCCCTTCCATAAGAGGAAACAAGGAGATAGATGGATGATTTATGGAGTCAAGCCCAAACTCAGCCGAACACAGCAAGTCAAGCACTTGTTGAAGCCATCTTTCTCTTTTTCTCCGCTTTCTCTGTCTAACATATTATAAAACCCTTCCTTACTTTAGCACATTCAGCTTTACTTGGTGGTTCCCCACATTACACATTTCAACAAAAAGTTCGGTCTTCAACTTTTCACTTTTTGCAAGTCCAACTTTTACTGCTCTACTCAACTTATAACTATTATTTGGACATAACATGTAGAGCTGGCTTTCTGGCCGGTTTATAAATCTACTCTAGATCATCTCATAAATGGGACATGACAAAAGATATAAAAACACTTACACCCAACTTTGTACAAGCGGACGTGGATGGTTGGTGACAGCAAGACGAGTGATACTTCCATAAATCTTTCTACCGTTTGTTATTTTACTTAAAATGAAGTTGCATACACTTTCTATGGGGATTGCAATGAAGTTTACATGTACTTAAATATCTAGAAAACTGTTCTACATGTAAAGCATTCTTTTCTCATACGCGCTTCGTGTAAAAATTATATGTTACTTTACCATTTAGGTGAGGTTTTATTCTTGTTAGCGCAAAATCGGATTTAGTATTTAATTTATTCACAAGAAAGTATTGATTAAAGACGGAATTGTTTGAATTATTGTTATCAGGGGATTTGTTTGCCTTATCATGACGCAGGATGTCGTGAACACTGTTGCAATGATTCCTGACATTAAGTCATTACCATAGTTAATTAATAATCGATCAGGTTCCAACTTCCAACCCACAGAAAGTTATATTCTCCCTGATCCTTCACTGCAACGTGCTTCCATCCAAAGGACGTTGCCTACGCTCATAGCATAATTTAGACCTTGGGTTCAGCTATCAATTTTAGTGACTCCAAAAATCAATAAGGGTTATGTTATGCGGGACCTACAGCCGCTGACAGGAAAAACTGCAAGAACGATACGAATAAGATAAGACAGGTACAATTTATTAAGTTTATATCGATGCCTAAAAGCTGGCGTTTAATAGAACCCCATTTGTGTAAAATGATAAAAGAGATGGTATCTTTCAGGGATGAATTTTCTCCCCCTAAAATTTAGTTTAATTTTAAGCTTTTCAACCACTTCTAACTGAGGTTTATTCCTTTACAGATTTCTTTTGTTCTGCGTAAATACATCTCGCCCTCGGCGTATCGACAAACGAGAAGTTCATGACAATGCAAATGACATTTGCCAATAAGTTGGTCTGGCCACTTCAGTTAATATATAACCGACGCGATTCATGATTCGAATTCAAAATTCTACCCTCTCCGAGTCTAAAAATCTAAATCCTCCATGCAACCTCTGACAGTTGTAAAACTTGCTGACGAATGAATGCCAGAAGAAACTTGTACCAGTATTTCTTTAATTTAAAAACCAAATCGTTAGACCTATGCATGCAAAATCAATACAACTGATGATGAACGCCAATGCAGCCGGCAATTCATATTTTAATACTTTCAAATGTATCCATAGATGTTTTTAATTCTATTTCATGCAGACCATCAATGTCACTTTTATAGAGAAGCCGGATGAATGAATTCATCGATTAAATTCACACTCTCTTTCCACTTCTCAGTTGAATTGTCTATTTTATCCGTTTAGTTCCTCCAATCACCCTTCCACTTCACTTACTCTGGATAAAGATGAAGTTACCGCTGTTGTCTATAATACTTTAACTTGTATACCATCAAAACCTTTGCGTGAGAGGAAAAAAATAAGGCACGCACGCACAGGCCCCAGTCCTATTTTACATTGACACTGACTACTTTTACTTTTGAACAGCCGAACAGGGAAATTGTAACTTAGCACTTCTCATGCTGATGCTGCGTAGCTAGTGGCAATTCAGTTATAATAGCATTAGCATTCGTAATAGCAATAAATAGCAGTAGTCAATTGTAGTTTAAAAACCCTTTTTTCATTTACCCTTTCTTTGGGTTCCGGTGCATTTCATCGCATTACATTTCATCGCCGTACGTTACATCGCAGCCGAAACATCGTGGGTACTTTAT
>JAQFZX010001158.1:0-34933 GCA_034682405.1 Hydroisotoma schaefferi | reverse complement strand
ACTTATCATCCTTCTCATCGATACTTCCCAAAACTGGCCGCTTGCGATGTTCATTATGGGAATGCTGCTTATCAAACGAACGCTGTAACAGCTCTTTGTGTCCTTCCTATTCATATTTTTAATGAGAAGATTTACCTCTTTTTATGGTAACTCTTTACAGATAAAATTAAATGGTAAAAAACATTTTTGTGTTTTGTATTATCTCTCATGATCATATTCTATTGAAGGTTCTACTTCTGGCTCATCTCAGTTATCACTGTTGCAAGCGTTGCTTATCGAATCGGTCTAAAATTTTCTCCACGATTGAGACAATACCAATTATCGAAGATGGCTAGAGTGTCCAAAGTTTCCGTTCTTAGAAATCTATGCAAGTTCTACGATATGGGGGATTGGTTTATTGTCTACCAAATAGGGAAAAATATGGATTCCTTTACCTTCGGAAAGGTCTTGGAGAGTTTGAATGAAACCTGCACGGAAAAGTTTGACAAAAAATCTAAATCTTATTATAACGATGTGACCCTGCCTTTATAACATACCAAGCAGCCTTTTATAATCACTTTATTCAGGTTTAAATATCTGAGAAACTGCCAATAATTATTGCATCTGCAGTTCATTTCCTGTACTTAAAGGTGTAACTCTAAACTCTAGCCTCCCCTGTGATAATAAATAATTCATGGTAATCCTAATTTAACTGCTACATGAACTAAATCTTATTAAATTACATACATCTTTCCATTTCCTACAGAAAAGTTTCATAATTAAACTGAGTCTTTCTTGCATTCGTTTTAACGGTTGTTTCTCATCTATTCAGGAAACTCATCTGAAATAACTGATAATATATTCCCATCTTTAATCCTTAATCTCAGTTGAGTAATTTCTTATCCATTTCCAACACAAAACTCAAGCAATAACAGCCTAAAATTGGGATACTCCTTGGTCGATCTTGAACAAACAATAATTACAAATAAGTATCGCCTTTATGGTACTCAGTCCAGAAAGTAGGGAAAGTACCCTCCCTATATCCTCCCTAGACACCGCGGGTTATATATGTTAAAAAAACATGTTTGGAAGCATATTTAACATGGGAGGGATACCTCTTTTAACATATAAAAGAAAAGGGGTGCGGCATAATTAACGAGGGCGGTTTATGCGCGAGGAAATAAGGGTAACTACTGTGCAAAAAAGACGATTGGACCAACTTTACTTTCGTCTCACATTAAATCCTTCAGAAATGGAGCAACCGGGAGGTTCATACTTTATAAATTAAGTTCACTTTTTCTCAATCAATTCTCGATAAAAAAAAATATAAAAATAACATTTACTTTTTGTTTTTTTACAAAACGAAAACTAGTTTTTTAAACTTGCTCAACTTATTTGAAAAAAAATATTGGAAATTGGTAAATTTTTGGCAATCCGTTCCAAAATGTTTTGTTTTTGTAGATCGGAGAGGAATAATTAGAAGAAGAATCGGGATGTTTTGGGATCGTAATTTGGTTAATAAAATGGTCCAAAAAGAGGATAAATATCCCATTTTGAGTGACTTTGGTTGGTTATCTGTGTTATGGGGAGCGTTATGTTTGATGGTGTTCCTTCCTCCAAATTTGGCCCAGGATTCCACCTCTCCTGGAGCAAACAGGGAGGCTAGAGATTATGTAAGTTTTTGAAATTGTTTTTTGAAACTTTTTATTTTTTTATATTTTAATAAAAAAGGTATTAATTTGTAAAATATTTCAGATTGCAAACCCGGTAGTGGTGGACTGCTCTAAATTACGGATGGGCCAATATTTATGTGACGAAAGCCAAACTATCGATCCTGCCACGCAACAAATTCGAGGATGTACAAAAGACAATATTGCCAAAGGTAGGGATGTTTTTGGTTGGGTTTTGTTGGATAAAAGTGGTTAATTTAGTGTGTTTTTATGTAAAAAAAATGTATAGTGACATGTGAGGCTGTGAATGGACTCATTTGTAGAGAATCTAACAATAGGAGTTTTGAACGGGAGGTTCCTTGTAAAAGGACGTAAGGGATTTTATAATGTTATGTTAGTTTCAATATTTTTGAAAAAGTGGTTTATTTGATGGTTTATTTGAGTAAAATGTGTTTATTTTTCAGTAATGGTTACAAATACGACACAGCTCTTCTTTTGTCAGTCTTCCTTGGATTTCTTGGAGCAGATAGGTTTTATTTAGGTCATGTGGGGATGGGGGCTCTTAAATTTTGTACTTTGGGATTTTTCTTTATTGGTCATCTTCTAGATATAATTTTGATAGCTACGCAGTACACTACCCCAATCGATGGGTCACATTATATTGTTGGGTTTTATGGACCGGCCGTACAGTCAATTCGGGCTAATAATCATACTTGCGTTGTTCCAAGACCTGATTGGTAGCAGCAGTCCTCTAATCGTTTCTTACTGACTGATTATTAATTAAAACTAGTAAATTTATTATCCTTCGGATGTAAATACGTGCGTTGTATTGTATTTAACGTTACCGGACCGAGTTGTTGGTGTTTATGCTCGAGTTAATCTTAGTGGTATGTGTGGATGTTGTAATCGTAATTTAAATGGAGATTATCGAGTCAAGGTTTGTGTGTCTGTGATTTTAATATTGAAGCAACGATTGCTATATTTATTTATAGATGTTTTCCTGAGAGAAGTAAAAAAAAGTTTAATAGAAATGGGTTGGAAGTAGAGTTTTTTTTAGCACTTTGGTGCTGGGTTTTTGTTGCATTCTAGGTTTTCAAATCAACTATAATATCAGGTGGAGTGGATTGATACTGCTTTACTGTTCTTTCGGAAATGTTAAATCGCTCGCAGAGCTCCTCTAACAGTTCTTGAGCCACGATACCATCAATGTTGTCACAGAGTTGTAAAATCACATACCAATCTGAATGTGGTAAAGTCTTGCAAATATAGTTGAGGCAATCCCCTTTCGAAGTTCGATTATGTATTGGACAATGAACAGCTCCGACTTTGAACCGAAGACATTGAATCCTTACGGAACAAGAGAATATAGTAACAACCCGGAATATCAGCCATGCAATCGTTACTGATCCTAAAATTGCGTACCAACACCTATAAAAAAAGTTATAAACTTATTAGCTAATTGTTAGTCCGTGCCCCTGACATATTTCAATTTCCCTTTAGCATAATCGCTTACCACAGAAATTGAAAGGTAAACTTGTTGAAAGTATTCAATGGCAAAATGCACAAACCATCATTCCCCTGAATACTACCAGAAGGTCCATAAGTAGACCAGTCGCATTTAGCAAGAGTTGGAAACATTTGTTCAAACTCTTTAGCATCCCACGTTTTAACCAACTCCCATCCAGCAGACTTAAACCTGTAGTCCAGTTGGGAGTCCGTGACAAAAAAGCATCCCAGAAGTATCAAGATGTTTAAAACTTCGCAAAAGTAAAACCTATACGTATACCGTTCATGGGAGTTGAGATCGTATCTCTCGAGGCTGTCAACGGTCAGAGCTATTCTCACTTTTCTACGACCTTTCTCCAGCGTCTGCTCTATAGGGCTGTCAAGATGTAACGCTAGACCAGCCACCTTTCCTGCTTCCCAGGACCTCCATAAATTATATGGCAAGGAGAAAAGAACTCCTTGGATGAACAAGAGCAAAAATGTCCAACGGTAGTAATGATTATGTCGTTTAGAATGGTACTTTGGTTGATATTGCCCAACACCCGAATGAATTACATGTTGATCTATGCAAAATACATGAAAAAGAAGCTCTGAAATCTCCTAAAATGTTTTGTGTAAAAAGCCAAACACCCACCTATTTTTACTTGCTGGGTTTCAAAAAGTTCGGGAATGGTGTAAGTCCCTTTAACAACCCAACAGTAGTTGTCGATCGTTTGTTTAAAGGCCCCATCCCGAGT
This sequence comes from Hydroisotoma schaefferi, assembly GCA_034682405.1. Taxonomy (NCBI): domain Eukaryota; kingdom Metazoa; phylum Arthropoda; class Collembola; order Entomobryomorpha; family Isotomidae; genus Hydroisotoma; species Hydroisotoma schaefferi. The sequence goes on along the minus strand of JAQFZX010001158.1, from coordinate 31,041 downwards.
CATGGCTCCGTCACCCATGCAATCGATAGGGTCACCGAAAACTTGGTTAGTGATTAAAATCACTGAAGCTGTGAGTAATATTAGAGTGGTGAATTTGTAGTAGAGTCTGAAAACAAAGTTATCCGTTTGTACGGATGTACCTTCCTTGAAAAAGTTTAACGAGTTTTCTAACGCTGTATTCATTTTGAAAATTAATTATAATTCCGAGAGAGAAATAAATGCAAGGCTAGCAAGCAAAGTAGTAGCTCTTGATTATGTATGAGCTTATGACTCAGGTTGTAAATGGACAGACTTCTAAAAGAAGAAATTCATGGACAGTTTATTGACAACTTTGTTTGTGGTTATGACTGGACATTAATAGAAATAGATCATGGATTTGGCAAATATTGTAGCAGAGGTAGACTTTCCTTATAATTATGCATCGTATTTTAGTTCATTGAGGGATATTTTAATAGACCACCTGTGTCAGTCGGATTAAGAAAATGTTCAATTATGGTTGTACTGAGGTATCTTGATTCTGTGGTTATCCAAGACTACTTATTAGACTATTATAGCATTGTTTGTGAGCCTTTTTTAGTACCTACATGTGTCTCACTTTGAGTTGCTTTCAATTTCAAGTATTTTCAGGAAGTATTGACAGTCATTCTGGGAAGGGAAACCCTATGACTAATTAATTCGCTAACACTCAACCATAGCTTTATACATGCATTTTAAGTTCAATTAAACTGACTGAATAATCAGTCAGTTGTAATGTAATGTAACGCATTCCTACGCACGATGCACGAAGCAAAGCAGGAGGAGATGCCTTCGTAATAGTCATACCCGGGTATTTTCTTTCTTCAACCCCGATTTTTAACACATCATAAAGACTAAAATCCGGGTATTTTTGCATTCTTGAAATAAAATATTCCTTCGGTTATCTATTGTTGCATGAGCAAATACACCTTTTGTACAATTCAGTTAATTACCACCAATTGTGCTGCTAAAATGACTGAGTTCTGAAACACTGCGTTACCCATCTAAATCTAACCCTTCTGTCTTCTGTGTATTAAAAGAAGGGAATGCTCACTTTCCATTTTATTAATAAAAATTCTTAGTTCTTCTAAAGACCTTTTTTAGACCAGCATGAAAGTTAATATTATAACTGCAGTGTTAAGATGAGTTAAATCAAAATAACATGACTGCATTGTTGTACCTGAGTATGAAAAAAATTTACCTGTCTCTCTACCGACTTAAGATTTCGTTTCGTCTTACTAAACTTTGGGTTTAAACTTTCTAATAAAGTTGCACAAACTCTTGCAAAAGGTTTTTGCAGGCTTCTGTCTAATCCTTCAGACTATACAAAAAATTAAGAATGATATCAATGCAGCTTTAGCAGAACTATATATTATCGCAAATCGTGGAATAAGTATACTAAGCTTGAGTCTGTTTTAAGACTACATAATAATATATCATACAAAAGCACATGGAAGTTACGTGCATGCAAGCAAAATATCTAAAATCTTGAACAACAAGAATAACATCAATACTACAGCAAGGAAATGACTAAAGCGTTTAGTCACTGCTGTGTCATTATTAATCAGGAAGTTATAAATAATAAGTAGAGTAAGATATACCTAATTAAGTAAAGTCCAATCGAGACTTATTTATGTGATAACTTAATGCATGTAAAGTAACCGATGAGGCCGATGCATATAGCCTAGCCTAACTGAGCAAGCTATAAAATAAGATCTACTAATTGTGATCTTAAGAAATCTTACTTGGGATAGGTTTACATTTACAATGGATGAGTTCAATAATATTAGCAACATTAGTTGTTGTTGTTCAGTAGTTTATTCCTTAATACAAGTTCAGATTTTGGATCCGGATAAAACTTAAGAGGTTCGAACGATGCGATCGTTGAAGTCATCAGTCGTGTGTTTATTGTACTTTTTTAGGCGATTAAAATTTTAATTTCTCCATCGGAATTCATTAGATGTAAATATCTAACTAAAGTACAAAAGTAGTGAATATAAATAATCGTAAGTAGTGAGAGTAATATAAAAGCAATTTTAGTGTTTACGTCAGTTACTATTATTTTATGTTAAGCAAGTTCGCATAAAGCCAATATTCATAAGTCATTCTATAATGCTCAGTTAAATTATCCTAGGATCCTTTGTTTATTAACAGGTTTTTAAACCGTCATACTGTGGGTAATTTATCCATAAATGGAATTTTCATCATAGCAAACTTACTTATTGCTTTGTAATTTATTAGCTGTAGCTCTCTCTGTATGTTTTACAGTAAAAGTAATAATGGTTTTAGCAAATGAAAAGAAACGTCACGGCTAAATACGTGTTGTGAAAAATATGACCATGAGCCTATTTCTGGACCCATCGGTTGAGATCTCTGATCATCCGTCAAGTCAACAAAGCCAACCGATGCTGTTGGATGAAAGACAAGATTAAGACATAGACAAGCTAGTAACTAATAGTATGGCTGTCTTAAAGCGGTGCGGGACTAAAAAATGTAAGTTAAAATATTCCGAATGGGTAAATCTCTCTCTCTTTTGAAATTATGAAAGGGTGATTGAGCATAAATTACAAATTAATGCCGTCATAATGAATCCAACAAAATACTAGAGAGTACAAGGACCTGCTTGCCTTGCAGACGCCTTAGATTATTCAAACGGGAACTGTTATAATAAATAAGCATCGTTCTAAACCTCCTCCTAAAGCTAATAAACTTGCTTGCACTTTTTGCATGCGAAAGATTTTTTTGTTTTACATTTTATTGTATTTGCCTGCAATCATTTTTTACCTGGAGCAAAGATTTCTAATTGAACGTATCTCTGGGAATTAAAATCATTCATTACGATAAGCAAACCGTTCTTTGTTCAACAACGACCTTTGTTCTATTTAATCATCAAATACTGTCTCAGTATTTTATTTTAATGCTTTGTTTAACCTGCTATTGTTTTTAATTAGCAATATAATAATGATTTCCCATTATATTGGCACTAAGGCATTGGTATTTCCGTATTTATGATTTAATTGCACTCCAGATTTTAGCAATGGAAGTTTACAGTAACGTTTTGAAAAAATAAGGATCTATAAATATCAGATTCTTATATTACAATTTATTGTCGAGAGACAGTTGAAAGTAAAGTACCTAACCCCTTTTTCTGAGGTGAGGCTAAAATACTTTTTGAGTATTTTCTGCTTAAACTGAGCTTATTCTGGTTCATGGGCGTCTCGTATTCATACCAATTCCAGTTTACTCTAGCCTCTAGCATAATTCAGTTTCCTTTAAAATCATAAAATCAGGGACAGAGAAGAACGGGACAGAAGCAACTGGAATTGTACATAAGAAGTGCAAGTATATAGTGTCATTTAACCACTGGAATCATCGCTAGTGCAGGAGCAAGTTCCGGTTAAAGGAGTTAAAAACTTCGCTGAAGTGTAAACGTGTGTGACAAAGTAAACCAGCTCAATAAAAATTACGGGAAGGATGTCTCGATGCCCGTCACACAGGTAATTGTTCTTTTTAAAGATTAATCAAATCACATCAACAGCTATGCATCATTCTTGGGTTTTATTACCTGCTCATTATCATTCAATGAATGCTTCAATCTGTACTTGTGTTGTTTAATTACTTCACATGTAAAAATAAATACTCTAAGTTTAGTATGTAAACTCCTCAAAAACTAAATTTTGCGTATTCAAATTAAGTGTAGTGTGTTTTTTTCTAAAATATATGCACTTAGACAGTCAGTAGAGTAAGTAAATTGCATGAGGAACTCTAATAGTGTTTAGTAAATTTCTTAAACAGAGTAGAGATAGATAATCGTTCTCTGATTTTAGTTCTTTAAATGTCAAAGGTAGGATTTTTATATTTTAAAAAGAAAGTACTCGGATGGAACCTATTTAAGTTGGATAGAGATAGAAGCTGTATGACACATACCTTAGTCAATTGAACAAATTTTTCAAGTCAAGAGTGGTTTTAATTAGGTAAATTAGATGAACCTGCTTTGGAATAGAATTAATTCCTGTACCCACCTTGTATTCTGATCTTGACCCGATAGTTACAAATAGATGTCTAACTGAAATAACGTTGTAGTCCTTTATATGTAAAGTAATCTTAATCACTTTAATCTGGTCAAGTGAAAAAGGTAAAGTTAGTAAATATAAAAATCAATAGTGAATGCATCTACGGGGATCCCCAAGCCAAAACAAACGTCGTGATCTGTTTCTCAATGAAACAAATGTTAAAGTGGACATTCTGGTTTTATGCCTAATCTATTTACGTGGCGTATTTACGAATCTGTAATGCAGCAAGCTGCATCAAATTACTACAATATAAGATGGTTAGTTTCATCAAAAAGGGCAGAATAAAAATAAATAAAAATAGGAAAATCTGGCCCTAACCAGAATCATCTCATCAAGGTAGACTTTCTTTGATGTGCAAAATACAACTAATGGCTTCTTATAAACAAGGAATCGATTGGCACATCCTCCTGTAATTGCATGTTGTTTTAGTTTGCATTAGTCAGTACGTTTTTACGACTCATTTGGTAACTCTCCGAAGAAACGAAGGCTTTGTTTTATGTGTCTTCTGAGTTAGGGTATCTTATCAGTAACCTCTCAGTGTTGTGTTAAATGTGACTTGATTATTAATTAATTACTCACGGAAGGGGAACGATTACTGAAACCTTTGTACGTCCATCAAACCTGAAATCTTTGGTAAGTAAATAGCGTAAGTAATAAGCAAGTAAACAGATCGTCATAAAGGGTTACCACTCAGTGATCTGTAGTTGAATCTCACTCGTACCCTCAACTCATTAATCAATCACCAGCATATTCATAGAGAAGTAAGTGCTTTACTCTGACATCAAATCCGCATTTTATTACAGCATTAAAATTGCAGTTATCATGATCATGATCACCTCATATTACTTTTCTCCTTGTCACAAACAACAACTACCAAAGTAGGATTAGAGAGCCTGTTTTGGTACAATTTGGCGTAGGTTTCGCTGGTATATAAATTACAGTGACTCAGTGACTGATTTATTCTAAGGTTTTATTCATCTCATGATCAAGGTTTGCGGAACTGCATTTTGACATACTCTAACCGTATATGCACCTGTGTACAGTTATATTCTCCTATTTCCCGAAAAAGTTCATAAAACCTTCTTCAATTAATTTGGGTAATGAAACGGATGGACAGTTTTTGAAGCATTTTTCATACCAAAGGGATTCAATCACTGTTAAAAGTTTGCATGGGAACCTTTTTGCAGTTTTAATATTGAGAGAAAGTGTCGGTAAATGCCGACACGGGCCTATTCGGAGTTTAGCAGACCGATACTAACCCGGATTTTGTACATTTGACTCCGTAGGTCCTCCGTATCCTCAAGTGCTCGGGACGAAAAGGGAGAAGAGCACGAACAAATTCGATTACTCCGAACACCCGAACCACCGATAATTTGCTCGACAATGAACCGCTTCGCTCACGACGATGAAAACGGCCTCGTTCGAAACCCTAGCTTAGATGAGGTTTTCGATTCGATCAGTAACCCGATTGATGCGGGGAGCTACCCGGAAATCCTTCCCGAAAACACAACTGTCCCGGCTTCCAACCACTATAACTTTAGAGACATTTATACCAATTCCATCCTTGGAGCTTCTAGTAACTCATTAAAAAGTAAGTTGTTCGGTTGGAAACGTCTCCTATCATTTCGGAAACTATTTTTTCATCTTCTTCAGTTATTTTTAGTGTTTCTACTACAATATCTGGTATGGATCTTTGCAAAACATACCACGTTTACCGGCATCTTCAATATGCTTTTGGGAATGCTAATGCTTAACTTTCGGAACCCTTTTTCTAATGTAAAGTTTTAAGAAGCTTCATATGACCTAATTTACAGAGCCGTGCAACTAATTTTGTTTGCAGATCGGAAAGGATCCGTTGTGAAGAGATGGGCAGGAAAGTGCCAATGTAAACCTTTATTATGGCTATACTCACTCTTTCCTATTCTTTCCTGGTTACCTCAGTACAAATGGAGAGATTGGCTAACATTTGACTTGATAGCTGGCTCAACAATATGCGTTATGCACATTCCACAAGGTTAGTTTTTAATTTAGAAAATAACCTGTCTGACGTAGGCTATCCGTCAACCTTTTCATACAGGAATAGTTTGACATGTGCATCTTCATTTTGCACTTGTACATGCTTTCATTTTGTTATTTGAAAAGTTTAAGTCAACAAGTTGAAGTGATGAGATACTGTTTTGGAGGTGTGTGTGGTAAACCCTTTTGTTGATAACAAAAGCAGCTTACATTTTATGGGATGCTTTGCATATTATATTTAACTGGGACTCATTAAAGTAGCAATTAGGTGTACTAAATCCGATTTACGGTTCAATTACTGCATATATCATCGTATGAGATCTGATGATATATGAACCTACCTAATCCCTATCCTCGTAATACCATGTCATAAAAGCATTTATTAGCCGGTGTATGCAACCGCTTTACTGACCCTTTGCTCTTGAACTTGTAACATTTATGGAAGGTAATTAAATTTATTACAGGAATGGCATACGCTCTTTTGGGTAACGTTCAGCCGGTTGTGGGAATTTACATGGCGTTCTTTCCAGTAATCGTTTACTCCATCATGGGCACCTCTAGACACGTGTCGATGGGTGAGACCTTTAGCAAAGCTTTATGGCTGCGGTAACGGGGTTACAGGTTTTGACACGTTGAGAAAAATTAAGCTTAAAAGTAAATATGAATGTTTTTCTAGGCACTTTTGCTGTAATTTGCTTAATGACTGGAAAAGTGGTAACGGATAGATTAGCCTCTTTCTCCAGTGATACTGGCGGATTTGACAATAATGCTATGGATAATAGCACGTTTTATGTAACTGTACCTTACGGGGAACATACTGTATCATCAAATGCCAATGATGGTCTCAAGTCTGAGATACCAAGTGCCGAACAAATTTCTACTGTCATCAGCTTTGCAGTTGGGATTTGGCAGGTGAGATTAATTATGAGGTGCGGTCGAGCATTTGTATTTGTATACTGAATGTTTTTTCGGTATAAATGTTCCGACCGAACCTAACCTTGAGGGATTGTGTGAAAGAGTCAATATCATTATGTAATTTGCTTGAATCGCAGATATTAATGGGTGCTATGAGGTTGGGTTCATTGAGCGTGCTCTTATCTGCTGAATTAGTTAGTGGATTCACAACAGGGGCAGCTGTTCATGTACTTAACTCCCAGATTAAAAATCTATTCGGTTTAATCATCCCTAGAAGAAATGGGATCTTCAAAATCCCACTGGTAAACGCTTGAAAATATGAACAACATTTTGAAGAAGTAGTTGTTGATCAAATGTCGTTTAATGCTTTTATGAATTTATGCACAGAGCTTCTATGATATCTGCTTGAATCTTCCAAACTCCAACGTGACAGCTATTATTTTTTCAATAATTACAATAGCCTGCCTTGTCTTCTATAATGAACTTATAAAAGTAAGACTATAAAACAAAGATGTTCATGGAGATGGAAGATATTAAAAGTAACACAGGATTTATCTTAATATAGCCGCTTTTGAATGGAAAATCTCCAGTGCCATTACCAATAGAGCTTATTACTATCATTATTGGAACTCTGGTGTCTAAGTACTGGATAACTTCGGATGCTTATGGAATCCCTGTCGTTAGTCACATACCAACGGGGTAATTGATCCTGAAAGATTTCATTTTAAAATAATATCAAAGATGAATTATTATGCATGGAGTTTAATATGCATGTGAAGCGTGTCAACGATCTATACATTTAAGAAGTATTTTTAGTCAAAAGGTTTAACTTAAAAATTAGAGATACTGGAAATGTGTTCATGATTATTTTGACAGATTGCCCACACCTTCCATTCCACCGTTAGAGCTTTTCTGGGATGTGCTCCTAGACAGCCTTGTAATAGCTGTTGTAGCTTATACGATTTCAATTTCGATGGCAAATATTTTTGCTCTTAAGCATGATTATTCTGTCAATGCTAATCAGGAGTTAATTGCAAATGTAAGATGAGAATTTAATGAAAAGATGTTCATTTGAAAATGATTAGTTAATTTCAACAAATTAAAAAACTAGACCTGGAAAAAAAAACTTTTTAGGGAACGAGTAACTTCATCGGAAGTTTTTTTTCTTGCGCTCCAATAGCTGCTTCACTATCCAGAAGCCTTATTCAGGAACAGGTTGGAGGAAAAACTCAATTGACAGGACTATTTTCATGCTCCATCATGGTGTTTGTATTACTCTGGATTGCTCCTTTTTTTGAAACGCTTCCATTGGTAAAGTGTTATTAATTCTATACAGTTTAAATGCCTATAAATTACATATTATGCTGTTGGTAATGGGAGCAATACAATTTACTTCCGCAGTGTGTACTATCATCAATGATTGTAGTAGCGTTAAAAGGAATGTTTATGCAATTCAGCGATTTGCCCAAATCTTGGAAGGAGTCTCCACTAAACGCTGCAGTCTGGGTTTCCACTTTTATTGCTACAACCTTTCTTGACATTGAATACGGCTTGTTAGTCGGGTTGGTTGTTTCCATATTGAATCTAATGTGGAGGTCTAATCGACCTTTCATAAGCGTTTTAGGGGCACATACAAAAGCTAGAAAGATTTACGTTGACATCACTTACCCTCAGGTAAATACATGTGCAAAGACAATTATTATAACCCCAAACTTTCTTCAACCTGTGCATAGTTTATGCAGTAACTTTTGGACTAATGTCAATTTTTAGGCAATGGAGTTACCAGGAATAAAAATTGTCAAGTACATAGGATCCCTCAACTTCGCAACAGTGGATTATTTCAGTGGAAAACTGCAACGGTTGGTTCCACACGGAAGTACCGATACGAAAGAGGTAAGTTCCCAAAAGCCCTAACTGGACTTTTATAAAATTATTTAACTCCTGTGTACACAGATTTACATCTGCAAATTTTCAGCACAACCCGGCTCTAGGTCTAATAGTGAACACAATTTCCCGAGAAAAAATCAACGACGAGTCTTCGATGAACGATAACTTGTATGGTCGCCGTCAATTTTCTAGTAACATCTCTTGGCTTATATTAGACATGTCCAGTGTAAGCTCTATTGACCCTGCTGCGGTGAAGATATTGCTGTCTCTTCACAAGAGTTATTTGAACAAGGACATTCAGATCCTTTTTATTGGTTGTGCAGCTCCAGTTATCAATGTGATGTACAAATGTACCTTTATTAAAAATGTAGGAATACATTCGTTTTATCCATCAATACATGATGCTGTGATCCAGTGTAGGAGCGCCAGGGCGTTTCCGTATACTGTTGATAATGTGCCTAGTAATTTACCTGAGAATAATAACGCTATTGACTACAAAGAGAGTTTTGATGCAGTAACTGGTCAGTATATAAACTGACAAGTCTACGGTTGGACGGTCCAAGACGGGACGTACCAGTCATGACGCACAGGTACGTCCGTCTTGGGCTTTTTTGACTCGCACCATAAACAGACTACGAATTAGGAGTAATTGCATATGCGTTTCCTGCAGACTTTTGATACAAGCTTTTGTTAAATACGTTATCGTCCATGTTCTATGAATTTAGCCATATTTCATTAACATAGTGTGAAGTCACATCTCTCATGTTCAGTATTCTATAGTGTTATTGATTGAGCTTTTTTCTTTTATTAATTTATTTCATACTTGATATAAGTATTATGAAGATATGTTGAAAGGGATGACGATGCTTTAACTTCTTTGCTTACTATAATTAAAGCAAATGTAATGCGTGATATAATAAAGGTTTAGGAGACTGATTTAAAAAATAAAATCTAAATTATAATTTAGTTGCATACCAAGACATAATTAGAATAATAATTAACGAAACAAAATCTTTATTGAAACTTATTTAATGGCAACCATAATGACTAAATCCATGACATTTGTCTCCGTGTGTCCTGTAATGATGTGGTATATTCCATGAGAATTCTTTTTGAAGTATCTGTACGAGTTGTTTTGAACAAGATGGTCAAACGGAGAGAGCCTCTTGGTATAACCATTGCAAATGGTTGATGAGTCGACTACAGCTCCAGCGGCTTCACAAGGTCCGTCGAATCCATCGGTTCCTCCACTGAGTAAAGCGACCTTCCCAGCGACATGATCGTTATGAGCCATGGTATCGAGCCTTATACCAGCACTTAAGGCAATCTCTTGATTTCGACCCCCGACACCGTCCCCAATTACCTTTACAGTTGTCTCCCCTCCGAGCAGAACGCATACTCCGGAATAGTTTCTCCTTAAATCCTCATCGTTCGCAACTTTATCAATCAAGTTATCAATCTTGACACTGTCAAGGTTAAGTTTGTAGCTTGAGAAACGAATAACCCTCTCGTACGCGTAGTAATGGATGTCAGTTTTAGGGCGGTTAAGCAGGAAAGAAATCCCTTGAGTGATGTGACCAAGTTCTCCACCTACATCGTATGCTTCACCGGACAACGTGTTGGTCAATATAAAAGGATATAAACCAAGGGTACGGGCCATTTCCGCTCCAGTTTCCAATGCAAGGGTATTGTTGCCTATTATAATGTTGTCAATGAGCTGGTCGGAAGAGCCAGGGATGTTTCTAATGGGATCTTCCTCATTTAAAACTTTCTCGATTGATGAAGGGAGTGCTGACAGGGTGATGTATTTTTCTACTATTTCTTTTGCAAGGGAGGATGGATCAGGATTATTTATCGTGGGTCCACTCGCAATTACATCGATAGGGTCTCCTGGAACGTCTGAGAGGATTAAAGATAGTACCCTTGAGGCTTTGCATAGGTTGAGCAAGCCACCTCCTTTGACCAAAGATAAGCGTTTCCGAACAGAGTTTAACTCTGTGATAGAGGCCCCCTGTTTCGATAGTTTCTTTATTAGCTCAGACTTCTCTTCTATTGTTATCGGAAGCTGGGGATAAGGAAGGAGGGCTGATCCTCCGCCGGTTATAAGAACGATGAGTAAGTCACTCGGAACACAGCTTTGTACGAGATCTACAATCTTTTTGGCACTTTTAAAGGCAGCTTCGTCTGGTATGTTGTTTTGGGCTCCGCGATGGATTTCTGAGAATTTGTAGGATAAGTTGTTATATGTCTATTTACTACTCTTCTCAAATTCCTATTCTTAATTCAATTCGTATTTGAGACAGCTTTACTTACCTATTTTGTCTATTTCCGAGTCTCGAAACCCAACAGGAATGCTGACAACGTACCGTTCGACTCGATCTCCAATAATCTCATACATTGACTCCACCATTGGAAGGGCAGCCTTTCCGAATCCTAAAGGTTTCACTAGTTTATAGACGTACTCTACATCTTTGATGAAGTTTTGGTATACGATGTGCATAAATTGTCTTACCAATAACAAAAATCTTCCGAAAGGAATTAAGATCTAGAGAAGTTCCAGCTTCATCGTCAATATTCAGGACACCTTCAGGACTCAAATGAACCTTATTCTTTAATAAATTTCCAGGCTTAACACTCTCCAACGCCTTGTGAAATATCTCTACAGCAAGTTTAGCAGGTTGTTCCAATGACACGTCGGATACGTCCCCATCCCCAATGCTAAGCTGAGATTCTTCAAACACGAGCTGAGATCCCCCAAGCCCGAGCTGAGATTCACTGTCCGCTATGCTGCTAAGGCTTTCCATGCTTCTTGAAGGGACAAGAAACTTTGGGTTCTGAGTAAATATAAATTTAGAACCGAAAGTATACTTCTTGCAATGCGTATCAATCCGAGTATATTTAAAGTGCCTACAGGTACAAGAGGAGTTTGACCCAGTTAGCGAAGTTCCAGGAAAGGACGCTGATAACTTAACTGATTTTGATACTACCCTCTGACAACTTGAAAACATGCTGAATCAAAATTAAACTTTTACATTTGGTCCGAAGTGTAAACAAATTAAGAGTTTGTTGCTTTTGAAGTTTCCATGTAACTGGCTTGCAGTAAGAAATGTGATGGAACTTATCCATTCATATTTCAGTATAATGCAATGCAAATGCAATCCCAACCAACTTATAACCAAAGGATTAAAAAGACCTTGGCTCTTTCTGGTCTTCCTTTACCTGATTCAATGTTGTTCGTGACAAGAGGTCCATTAGCCTATTGCATTGTATTGTAATCATCATGTTTAACTACTTAGCTTAACATCCAGTTGTGACACTGAGTTGTATAAGCAATCAACACATATGGAATCCTTAACTCGTTGTTTCCTTCAAATGTCACGCATCGCAGTCAAAAGTAACGAGAAATTAGAGTGTATGTTTTCCTAATAGAATCCTACTGTTTGAAGATTTCGCTTGCTTACTATCCTTTAAAATTCCAGTTTAATTCAGAAGTGGTTATATTGCAGTGGCAGTTGCAGTTGCTAAATAAATACTCACGCATTATAACTTTTAAGTACCAATCTTTCCATGCAATCCAATTTTTTTGCCAGACAACATCCTACAACAAGTTCCTTTAGCAGTTATTTCTAACATGTTTCATAGGACTACTTTACACAGTTTACCAGTTAGTAAAGAAAGCTTTGGGAACAATTTTACAAAACCTTTATTTACAAACATCATACTTCTGTACACTAAAACAGGTGCTACAGGATACGTGACAGCACCAAACAAAAGTGCAGTTACCTGAAATTAATAGACACATTTAATTAACACATGAAATCGCAGTATAAAACAGCAGTGTACCAGTGAAAAATAGTAAAACTTACAACGATGATTCGACCTGGAAACTACGGAAGTGTAGCCCCGATTACAACAAAGATTCTTGCAGCTATTTGGAGACGAAGCGGTCCCATTGCAAACTCGTCCTGAAGTGCCTATAAAAATGAAATAAAATATATTCTCTACTGCATCATAAATTATATCATCAACCAGCAACTGCTCCATTACATTATGGCTACCAGTCTCTTTTAGGACCCCACCATGTGTAAATAACTGCAGCACAATATGATTTATATCATTGAATTCGAATGCACCTTATTTAGTTACTGACTGGATGTAAATAAATTTTACCATAAATCCCCAGCGTTTCGTTTTGAACACAGTAGTTAGGTGATGACTCTATGTACACTAAATCAACCACAGAAGGTACCGGCACTCCGGATTTCTTCACTTGCAATCTTCCTCGCTTATTCAGCTTTACTTGGGTTGCCTTCATGTATCTTTGCTTCAAGTGGTCACCTGCAATTTACATTCAAAATATAGTAGCATTCATCTTTTATAGGGAACCCATTGCAATTGCCACTTCATAAATCAACTTAATTAAACACCCCATCTGCGCTGCATAAGGTTCTGATACATAGGCATGTCATGAAAACTATCGCTATTTAAAAAAAATAGTGCATGATAAGATTGGGAATTCTTTCATTTATTCATACCGATTTCTCTGAAAGTTGGGATCTGATGCCAACAAGTGACCAAAGCACAGGATCCCGAGACTCCGTGGCATTTGCAGGCTATCTTTGTCTTCTTGAGGACGGCCCTCCTACCCGCTTCATTATTGTGAAGATTCACCAGGGATCTTGCCTTTGCTTTCTTATCAACCGGGTTATCCTCTTGCTCTTTGATGTCCACGAAACTCTGGGCGAATCTTTATAACAGGGAAAGTTAGCCGTCGAGTTTTATTGATTATTTTGCAGTTCATTTTGAAATGGGGTTTTGCATCATGCAATTAAAAACTTCCTCGAGAGGTTCTTATCTCATAGATAAAAAAAACAGAAATCTACATTTCACTATTTCAAAATACGACTTCAAAAAGTGAAGAAAAACGACTTGAAGGACGATGAAATGAACAAGGGATATATTTATTCAACACAAGTGTGTTGAGAGGTGTATGTATGGTGCATTTCAAAGAGTAATCCTATCGAGACCCAATCTAAACAGCCATTAGTCTATGTCGTTAAAGACAGGAGATGACAATATATCCATTTATAATCTCCTTACTTGTATCCATACTGGAGATTATCTCCACAACCACCCCAACGCCATTCAGCTTTGAGGTCAGAAGGTCGAGGGGTTTTTCCACAACCGCATGAAGTAATGGATCCTTCTCTACAGGATCTGGCTACTGCTTCTGTCACCGCTGCACTCCAAACTGCTTGAGCGAACGCTACCTCTTTTGTACCTGCAATATAAAAAGCAATGTCTGTTTTTGACATTTCTGTGGAATTTGTTTAAGTAAAATTCTTCATCAATATTTTTTGTCTTCTGTACTGCGTATTTTGTCATGTAAGTTGGTTCCAAACTTGGTAAAAGTAGTTTCAACATAATTTTGCTACCCTAACACGTTTCATTTATCCCACATTTCACGCTTCATTAAAAAATGCAATAAACAGTGACACTCGGCTAGGTAGAAATTATGCAGCAACACCAAAATGTTTCCCATCCTTCCGCCTAGTTACTTTCCATCCTAATTGTTCTCGGCAATAAAACTATTATTCAATTTGGAAATTCGTCTCAGCAACACCATGTATGAACGTGAAAAACCTGTGAAAAGTTCCATTCTCATTTCATTCCTTATACTTCCACATTATCAATCATGGTTTCAAGTACTTTTACATTCAAAACTAGACTTCTTCAGTGGTAGTAAATGTCTTTTAATGCAATAAAACTCCTGTGAAATTTACAAAAATCCTGTTCTACAGTTGGTTCCAGTTCTGTATCTAGTATGGGAAAGAATCCTTGCAAGGAGTTAAAAGAGTGAGAGTGTAATTTGCAACCGATTTAGGAAATGCGGGTGTTAAGCCATTAAAACGGACGGTTGACTGCAATAAAAACTCGTACTTGAAGCAATAAAATAAACTATGCAGGGTGATCCACACACAGTGAAGAAGACTGAAGCTAAATCCTTTTTCTGGAAGCATTAGTAACATTATCCAAGTGTCATGTCAGTCGTATAGCAGAAATAGTGGTAGCTTAGGCCTTTGATCGTTTATGAAAACAAATAAAGGCTTAAAAGAAGCTCCTCCGGATGGTAGTTAAGTTACTCTTAGCAAAACTATTAGTATTAACTTGTAGAGTTGAGGATTGCAGGAGTAAGAAGATTTGACAGGGAAAAGAGAGCTCTTAAATAATAGAATAATAAAAAGAAATGAAGCTATCTGTAGTTAATCCTTCTGCTAACTTCCAGCACATAAGTCTTACTTTGTGCCTGTTTGTGGTTGTGCGTGAGACATTAGCTTTTGGCATGGACCAGCATATAAAATACATTCATAAATATACCTATGTAAATGTGTGTGTGCATAGTTAACACTTATGCAGATGAAATAGCAATAAGAGAATGAGATAGCTTGGAGTTTTTTGTCTTCATTTACCAACGCAAGATCTGATACCTTGCTGCTCCAGAGAGATCTTACTGACTGAAGACACACATACAAGAGAGTGAGAGTCAAGTCAATGAATATTTTAGCCAGTTTTCAAATGCTTTAAGTTAGTTTTTTTTGTTTTTACAGGTCTTGGGATGGATGGGAGCTGAACAACAGAAAAGTAAAATGTTAATAGCCCATAAATTAGGAAACTTAGGAAGAGAGGCTGAAGAAACTTCAATATAACTGAACTACACTCTTTACCTTACTAGATAAAGACGTTAGCGAAGATTAAGCTACTACGAATGACAAGTTGTAGATTAGGATACAACTTTCTCAGCCTTAGGAAGAAGATTCCTTATCGATGGGACTATGCAAGCGAAGAGACAGGAGAGTAGAGTCAAGTTGATGAAGTTATCAAGATAGTTTTAATTAACTAGCCTTAAATCAAAGGACCCTTCCCTATGCCGTAAAACATCTTTCTTTACTGCTCTGAAAATCAATTGCTCATTATAACCAAGCTGGATCTGTTTATTCTCTGTCTATTCTACCATCCTCTAGTATTATTACTCGTCTTATACATAATAATACAATTAGGTACGTGTCTTTATGGCCAAAAGTTTTATGCAAGTTAGGTTAGTAAAAATGATTATTACACCAGATTTATAGCCTACCTCGTGTCAAGATGGAATTCCAATTGGCCTTTTGTTCTTTGTCATTATTGAGGGGGTGTGGGATGGCTGAGGATGGGTGTTGATTGTACCCCGTTTTTAGATTTTTGCTGAGGGAGGATGATGATGATGTTGCAGTGGTTAGAACGATGTTATTATTATTAGGGCCATTTGTCCCGTAGTCATCAGCCTCATCTTCGGATTTATAGCTGATTTGATTCTTTCTCCCTTTTTTCTTTGGTTTTGGGAGTAGAAAGTACTCCTGAGATTCTCCGGGTCGGGACCATTCATCAGTGCTGTTCGGAGTTGTGCCTCCTCGTTGATTCGAATTAAGATTAGGCGAGTTATCATTAGGAGGACTGGGGCCTGGGCCACCCTGATCATTTTGAGTCTGATGCTTTTTCATCCTCGCATTCCTCCGTCTGCTTGAGTAAGAGGGATTATTTTGTCGGGAGTTGACATTTACATTTTTATTCTCACGGAGGACCCTGGGCAACGGGGATGATGATGGAGATGGAGATAGGGATGGTGACGACGATGATGGTTGTTGTGGTGGAATCATGGGGAGAACGCTGCAGTTCCAGTGGTGGTGCCTAAACTGCCACCGACATTCTGACAATCCTAATTTAGCTCCTTGGATCACTGGTTTCATGTGGTCCTGCGGTTTATGATTTTTATTCATACAAGAACACTTTAGGGATAATATCTACAAAAATGCATTCATGCAGGCAAAAAAAACATTCAAGACATACGAAGTTAGTAGTAGAAATGGCAAGTAGCAAATGCACAGAAGTACAAGAAAACAGTGAGACTTTTATTGTTGAAAGGTATCTAATAGGAAAATTATGCATGGAAGGAAAGAATACCTAGGATAAAGATGTACAGCAATAATAATGGTAGAACTTAAGGGTACGCTGGAGTAACAGTATTTGAATTGAGGCTGTTATGGGAAGAAATGACTTTAGCTTTTAATGTAAAGGGTTTAAAGACCCGAGGGGACGGAGGACGGCGAGTTATTCAATTGAATGAGTTATCACTTTAATAGGATTATCAAAAGTATAAATAATGTTGGTTGTCCATGCATTGCAACTGTATTAGGTCTTATAAAAGCCGCATTCGAGGTTTTTGTGTACGGGGGTTTGAAGCTATTTGATGGGACAGTATATACGGATTCGATATCTTCAAGTCGCAGGACTGAAATTTCTTACTTGCCTTACATTGAAAACATCTCATACAAATTTAAAACATTATTCAGAAATGTTTATAACAAAATATATTAAACATTTCTATTCCTTTGATTAACAAAGTAATCAAATCTTTTCATTCGAAGGTGGAAACCTGATAAGCAAACTCAAGTAAAATATATTAATGAACCATTTTAAACGGTTCTTTGGGTTTTTTTCGTCAATTCTTGTTTGAATCCTCGGAAAATATAGAATGAAAAATATACATTCAATGAAAACACTTCTATAATGTGATAAATAAAACAGCCCTTAATCTATAACCCTGTTGATTGTACAAAATAATTTCAGAAGTGACCTCACTTGCTGACTTTAGTAGTAAACGGTATACACCAAAAAGATGTACCCACAGATTTAGATGATGTACCCATAAACTTTTAGACAGAATCCGTGAAATTTATGATAATTCGGGGATGATAAACGAACAATAAATTGAGAAACTCCTTCTGATCTCGAAAGTAATAACTCTTTCTGATACCCTCGAACCCAGAGAGGATCAAGAAATACCCAGGCAGAGGTCCATTAGAGTTGAAAGGGGCTTAGCTTTCATTTTAAATTAGATAGGACGACCAGCAGCAGAGCAAGCAAATGTCTACTCTACATGCAGAAGAAACTTCAACTGCACGGCACAATATAAGCTATAATAGTGCCTGTATCATCCGACATTTTGTACTGGAATATGAATACAATTTCGTATCTATTTGATACAAATTGAAGTAAAAAACTGTTATGAATATTAAACAAACCCAAATGTTCACCTTTTGGAGATTGTTAAACTGGAAAAACTTGAAGAACCAAATAGAAAGCAAGGGGTTGGGCATAAATGTCAAAATAATTTTACTTCCAGCAAGCAAAGCATAAGACTTACAGTTGGCGTTTCTCATATGAATAAAAAATAAATTGATAAAACTCACAGCAAACAAGAGACAAAGCTTAATCTGCCCTTCGGTCAGGCCATCCAGTTCGTGACAACCGGGTAGGCCTCGTTGTCTCCCTCCGGGATTGATGATTGTTGAATAATTGTTATTAGTCATTGCAGATGAAATTGGTTGATCCCACACCGCAAGCTCGTCATGCCACAGATTCAAGTTTCTATAAGTAGAATTCATATAATATTAATGTTAAGTTTTATTAAGTTGATCTTTGGTCAGCTACGCATTAACACATTTTAGACTGTAAAAGTCTTTGAGTACTTTTTATTACGGTCCAATTTCATATAAAAGTTTCTACGGCAGTATAAACCTAAAAAGGACATTTCGTTTGAACATGCCTTTCAGTCGGTGTACCTAATTTGTTCCTGTACTAATAAAAGTGTGTACCAACAAACAAAAAGCGTCTTTTTAGGAAGTATTCTTTAAGGTTAAGTTGTTTTTCCTCGTAAACTCTGCTCCGGTTGTCATCCTCTGAGCGGTTTACCATACCAAGGATCGTAAAACTTTTCAATCTAAATCACTCTCCTTTAAACCTTAGCGAGTCAAAGCAAAAGCAAACCTGCTTCATTTTTTAATGATAAAAATTAAAATTCTGTAAATTATTCGTTTTCAAATGCATCCAGCCTTATAATGTCCTTTCTTACATAGATTTATATTTATTTGGGCTTCTCCTGGCCAAGTATGCATTTGGCATTATCAGTTCCGTATTACTGCCCCAAGTGCAAGTGGGTGTTAACTAAATCCAAGCTCTAATAGATTTTGAAGATTCAAACTGCTCAATTATTATTCCTAATAGAATTCTCACAGCGAAACTCATCATTATACACGTGTGAGCCAACTAAATCATCCTAACTTCATCTCACCTGCCCACAGAGAGACAGTTAACGAAGAACTCTGTTGCAATTGCAATGCCTCTTCCTTAACTATAACTTCTATGCAATAACAACAATGTCTTTCTTCCTCGGTAATATTGCAACTTACTACTCTTCCTAATCTTGCATGCATCATCCATTAAATAAATCGACAGCTCATCACGCTCCACTCAGTCAGCAAAGTAATATTTATGCATAAGGTCCATAATGCTAGGGTCCGTTTAATATGCATAAAACATGCAAAGAGTCAGGTCCAAATTTTTTAAGACTGGAACTTTCGGATAGCGAAGCACCTTTAGTAACCTAACCTAGAGCATATCTTAATCAGTATCAACAGCCGCCACCACCCCCGCATGATAAATAATAAACGTGCATACTCTTTGCATAAGACATCAGACAAGTCAATAATATTTATAGTCAATAGCAATAGAAGTGAAAATAGATAAGACATTTTACCAATATCTCCGACTCAATATCTCTATTCAATTCTATTCTAGCTCGCTCGAGTCCCTAAATCGCTCTTGGGCGGAACACGCGTGCTAACATACCAATTAAAATTTGATTTATTGCCCAAGCAAAACATTTCTAATGACTTAATCGTGAAAAATACCAAAGTTAGAGCTCTGTCCTACTTTCAAAAGCAACCAAGTGTACATATGAGTTACACCACTCCATATTAAACGCTTCATTTACAAAACTTACTATTAATAAAACTTTCCCGTATTGCATTTTACGAAACTCTATTACTCATTTCAATACCTCGATATCGAGGCACGGACAGACATAGATGCATTTATCGCCCTTTTGACAAAACCCTTTTGACTTTAGAGATGGATATCATTTCATTTCAGTATAAGAATGGTGAAAGATTTTATTATTAAGAGAAGTATCATTAGTACGCTTCACTGCTAGCTAAGGGTATCTTATTATTAGGGATTTTACTTCAGAATCTCTCTACCTGGAGGAACTTTATGAATTCGTCTCTTGTGAATCTATCTACAGATCTGTTTAAGGGGTTTCTCACTCCAAACTTTAAAATGTATGCATGAATGAATTGTAAAAAGAAGTTTCAAATCTTTTTTCTTCCAGAAGAAAAAACAAATTTTTCACAGAGAATGCAAATAGGGATGGTTTTTTAGTGGAGAATAAACTCTTCTTTTCCAGCAATAAAAAGGGATCGTTAAAGGTGTATCAAGTATCGATTTCCCTTTGGTGGTACTAAAGTGGTTTGGTAATAACTCATGTTCGTCCATGCAGATGTGTGTGTGAATGTATGACTGTACCCAACTTGCGTAAGGTATGTCTCCGTAAAAATCGAATAAAAACGGCTTGGCACGCATAACAGCTTTATCATGTTCACAATTTTAACTTCAACATCTGCCTTTACCTTTTCTTTTGGTGCTAACTTATCTTTCTAACCGGGTTAACCCAGCAAGGCAAACTAGAACTGGATCGTTGTATTGCGTAGGCTGAGAACTCTGATTATTCTTTCCAACATTTAGTGCGTCTGTATGAGTAGACTTTTGAAATATTTTCCAACTGGAAAGGACACTTTTTTGTTCTGGAAATGAGGAATATTTGGTATCCTTGTGAGTGAAAATTGATAATGCTGTTAGGGAACTGATGAGATAATAAGGCGATTAGTGGAAAATTAAATTAAAATGATAAATGTTAATGAAGTTTTTTCCAATAAGCTCCCGAAAGTTTTTCGCTCAAGCTCCTGTTAACTTCATTGCGATAACGTCCCAGTTCATTAAAATCACTAGGCCAAGACGGCCAAGCCAACATCCGGGTTATCATTGCCACACAAGAGCAAACGGACAACTTAGTCAGTCTTCAAGATAACTCAGCTAGCGATCGGTGTTATACAGCATTGGGAAAAGTCCTTACTAAAAGATAAAAAGTAACTAACTCAAGCTAAAGATAAGACACTGAGGTCCAAACAATCCAAGACCCGGTCTATAAAACTGTCTAGGATTCAATTAAAAAGGCATATCTCTATTAGGAGCTGTGGTGGTGGCGAAGAAAACAAAAGATAAAAAATCAATTAACACTTAAAGTTACCAAAGTGTTGGACCCGATCTTCCTCCAAGGAGAATAAACAGAACCGTTGATTGGGGATAAGGACCATTAAAGTTAAATACCTTGTCTCCCTATTTGATACCTACCTACCCTTTTAACCAGAGATAAGGTGACATTTATAATGTAATAGATAGATAGGTGCTATACAATATTATATTACACTCTCGTACCTTGGAGAGGATCTTGGGGTAGAAATCAAAGCCAAGCAGGAAGGCAATTATATCTAAGATAGACATAGAAGGGTTGAGCAGAGATATTTCCACATTAGACTCTCTGTTATTACTATATGGGGTGAATTCAAATGGGAGGATGATTTTAATGAGAGAGACGAAGGGCTGGAAATGGGATGGATTGCGTTGATCGAGGTTTGTAAAGCAGAAGTGGGAGCTAGCTAATGGTATTGTTAAGGGACAAAATAGCGAGATATCTTTGATAAATGAGGGGCAATTATTTAGGACAAAAACATAGTCAACCTTTGAGTAGAAATAAAGTGTAAGGAGAACCGGTTGGATTAATTAATCGGTGCAAAGGGGGACAAGTCTTTCCTAATATAGGCGATCTGATCGGATCACTGCTAAATGCCCTCATGAACGTCAACTCTTGGGATAGTATCATATTTCATCCCTCAAACTTGCTTCTTCATTCAGGAGGAAAAAGTATTGAATTAGTTGGAGCTTTTGGTTTTAATGGATTCCTGAAAAACCTTTACTCACTCTACTCTCTTTCCCTCTATCTTTAGATACTTTAGATTGATTAAATTTTGCTTTATAACGTATAGCAACTTTAACACTATTAAGGCTGGTTTATGCTATGCGAATGAATTAGGCATGTTTATGTTGGGGACGCTCAGAGATTTACTTTTGCAAACCTTGATAATGAACGAGTAGCGAAGAGACTACTTTTTTTAAATTATTAGTAAAAAATTACTCCGTTCAAAAATCGTCACCTATTTTCTACGGTAATCAAATTGAACAGTCAGTAAAAATTACTTGTGGAAACTAGCCCTGCTCAAGTAGAAATTATTTATCTACATTTTAATTCAATTACTCGTATTTTAAAGCTTCGAAATCGTATCTCATGAGTACCGTACGTGAAAAGTAAAAGAAATCCTTGTTAAAATTAGCAATGGCTGTTGCTGTTTGTCCGTACTCCATAAGAAATTTACAGATTGGTCTTAGACTAAGCATAAAGTACAGAGCCTCCTGCTGCATACAAACTGTTCTCGAATAGTAAATAGTAAATAGTAAACGATAAATTTCAATAAGAGTAAGATAACTTGAAATAACAAATTTACAGATGGATCAATAGGAGCTGACACCACCAGCTACCAAACCAGACAACTATTCCGTATTCATCTGCATAATATAATAAATGCTTTCTTAGCTAACATATTTCAACAGTGGTTATAATAATTTATTCCTTGTTAATTAAAAAACCCACGCCCATGCCAAAAATCCTATTAAAATGGTCTCGCCTTTCTTCAGGGTATAAAAGAGTTAGTAAAACATGAAAATTTAAATGGCAAACCAGTAGTAATTCAGTCAGAGATTGAATAGCAAACCCAAATCCAATCGAGTCATACTCAGGTTACTCTGAAGAGAAAAATTAAAGCCGTTCTGCCTAAGGAGAGTAATTTGATATGTAACAAACTGTGTTCTTTGCAAGAAGAAACAGAATAATTGTTTTAATCCTCGTTTTTAACCTTTATACCTACTTTGCACAGCGTCCTAAATTATATAATATTTTTGAAGATAAGCTATGCTATGAACCGTATATTTTCTAATTGCAGCCACTTTAGAGTCACTGAATCAGCAATATTAGCCCGGGTTTCATTTCAGGAATGGGTACAATAGGCAACTATGAACTTAAGAAATTGACATTGACATTGACACTTACATCCAATGTGATAGGACGGTGGAATACAAACTATTGAAAACTGTCAAAAGAAATATGAGACGAGGAGCGGTTTTTATTGCTGGAAGAAACATTTTTGTTAAGTGTCACATTATAGATTAACTCACTCAACAAACACTAATTAATAATGCTATATCTAATAAACTACTAGATAAGTCGTGTGAGGTGCAATTTTCAATTTCATAAATTAATCATATTAAAAAGTCACGTCACAAGTTGAACTGGTTTCCACATCAGTGATTGCGGATTCTTTATCCTTTATATTACAAAACCATAACACATCTGCTACATATTTTAGCATTAAACCATTCTTTATTAAAGTCACTCTTTCGTACAATGTCAGATAAATATAAAACAGGATCCAATTAACTTCACGTCTCAGTCACAATATTTATAGCAGCAAGTATAATATTGGACTTTTATCCTCGTTCGGATGCGGATCGAATGACAAGACAAGTTTGCAAACTGTTGGAAGTTAAAGATTTAAAATTATCTGTCAAACGGATTCTTGGTCTGATGAGTGATAAACGCAATCCTATCGTTAGTTAGTAGTCGTAGAAGTAGGTGCAAATGAATAAGGTGAGATAACCGAGGATTCACAAGGGTTGAATATGAGACAAGGAAGATGAGATTACTCGCAGAGATGCTTTGCTACACTAAACCAAATGAAACGGTTGCCGTGCAGAGTAAAGCAACGTTCAACGTTGATCAGCGTACCTAAGGAAAGATCCTCCGGGTCTTCTTGGAAGAGGCACCTGTTTCTCTCCTTATTCTATGAAGGGTTGGTCTATCTTTGTACCTATCTTATGTACACTTTCAGCAGAAGATTTCGGTTTCGGAGAAATAATAAAGAGGCAAAGAGTGAGATAAATAACGTGTAAAATGTTAGGCTCACGGAATAAAATTTTTGGTATCATTTCATGAACAAAGATTTGAACCAGTTATGGCTTTAGTTCAGAACCTCCTACTAGTATGCCTTGTTGTGCTTGATATCTGTATTTTTATCTGTATCTGGTCAAGGATTGCCCAAAACTTGAGCTTTCTAGTTCTCGTATTAACTAATGTCTATCTCCACCTTTTTGAAGTATCGGAATTTAAACAGAACTCTGCTGCTAATATGCGTTGCGTATACGTCTAATGAAACGAAGTGAGTTTTCGAAAAGTAGCAATATACAATCGGTGGGTACTATAGGGGGAAGTGTTGTGCTCTGCACCCCGAGCTTCTTTTCTAACGACTAAATGTTCGATTGAGATGTGGAGGTACTTTACATCATTATGCTTTATTCATTTTAATGCTTTGGATTCATCAGTTCGGTCGAGTAAGTGAAGTGCGTATCTCTGAGTGGAATTTAGAATGGAAGGTATTTCTGCATTGGACCAATGTTACAAACCAAACCCCAGCAGGGTACTAGGGCCGGAGAGGAAATAAATTAGGATACTTTTAAGGTGTGAACCTTCGAGAGAGATCATTCAGACTTTGTCATTGTAAAAATAAAATCGTAAGTAGAACAAACATGAAAGGGAACTTGGTAATTTACAGTCTAAGTTAAACTCAGTTCAACAGTCCAATGGACACATTGATGAGGGTCTGCATTTTGAAATGTATATGAAAAATAATCGTCAATATTTCGGAATTTTTATACATTTTTAGAATACAATACTCCTAAAATTTAAAACATTTCACATAAGCTTTCCCTTAAGCCAACCTACCAAGCGTCAACTATTTACCAAATCAAAGTGCCCTTCGTATGATCATCCATTGAACTGTTTGCATATCTATGTAGAGTAGAAGTAAATCCAACCATTTTATCACCCCTTAAACGAAATCATCTCATCAGATCTTCATTTCTTAAATCCAAACTTTAAACAAGAAAGCTTATGTAAACAAACAACAAGCTCACACTCACGCACAACATACGCACACAGACAGACACACACCTTTAAGTTGTTTATTTACAAGACCTAAATATTACAAGCCAAGTCAAACTACTCTTTACAGCAAGAGCAAAGCACCCATCTCATCTACCCTCAAACTTGAGTATACAATTTGAACAGTACCGTTAATGAATACAAAGTGGAGCTAAACTAAAATCCCTTCCCCACAAACAACCAACAATCAGTTAACCTCATCCCATTTAAGTCATGTAAATATAAATATCCCAACACCAACCAACTGATCTGATCACTGATCATCATGCATTTCATCCAGTCAAGCAAGCCAAGTAAAAAACCCAGGAATTTTTCGGGTTGGGCCAAACTTCTAATCTAATCTCGAGGTTCAGAGGTCTAGGTTATGATTCCCCTACTCCAGTCAGGTACTAGTTCAATCTCTTAAACTTCGGTATTCTTTACTTCCCCGATTTTATTTTTCGTTACATCTGCAGGTTTATCTCTCTTTGAAAAAAGAAACTCAGGGATGTTCATCGCTCAGTTAGTCAGTATTAATCCTAGTCTTCTTTACAAGAGGAGCATCAGATCCTGCATAAAATCCAATGATACAACCATGCCCAATCGTACAGACTTGAGAGTGATGTTGATGATGATCAAACTGATATCCGTGCATCAAAGCACCATCCTCTTCAGCCTCGGAGGCCTTACATATAATAGCGAATTGAACATACACAACTGAATACATACTTCCTAAGTCGATAATAAATGTTGTAATGGGAATAGTCTCATAGATTAAAGGGTTGTTCAGACGGACAACGGACGAAAAACTAGTCAACTACCGACAGAGTGAAGGAGACAACCTCGACGACAACTCATCACTCCTTTCTTTCCATATCTGAAGCTGATTCATTCATTGTTCGATTAAAAAATATACAGAAGAAAAACCCTTTTTTCGATTTGCATTGTATTGAAAAAGAGGATGAGGATCACTTTGGAATACAAATATGCCTACGTAGCTAATCTTTGCATCTATAGGAATGAATACCTAATAGAATCATTGCAGAAGTTAAATATGTCTGCGAAGAGATGTTCAGGTGTATGCTTTTTTTAAATCTAATATGGAGTCTCTTCCTATTCTGTTGTTTTTATGTTCTTCGAACAAGGTAGTTATCACTTGCTACCTATTGCTTTTTCATTTGGAAGCACCACCGTAAATTATAATAGATTTCCTGTAGCAAAAGCATCAACAGATTTGGAATCTCAAGGAGCTACTTATGTCAAATATTGTAACATTCCAAGTAGGGATTCAAGGGGGATTTTTTGTATGAAATCTTCAGGATTGCTAATCTTAAGTGGAAACTTTCTTAAACAAGATTAAAAGCTGGCATACGTTAAAATAAATAAATCTTGTCCGTCATCAAATCTGCTTTTCGTATCGTTTTAAATCCCACCAATTTTCTTTCCATTAAATTGTCAATAATTAGAGTTGGATTTTGTACCATTTCAATTATGGCCTGTGATGTACTACGTAAATAGATGAAGTAAAGGGTCCACCAAAGAATGAAGAAAAATGCGAGAACGGCCCTTTCTTTAATGATGCTTAGTTTTATTAAATTTTTGAAACAGAAAGTAATGGAATTACAGTTAGTTTGTCGTAAACTCTGTCGCAGAGAACCGCATATAATAATAATAAATATAATAAATATAATATTATGAAAACCACTTGGATTCACGGTACGGTAGACTAAAACACAAAGTAGGGAAGGGATTGAAAAAACACTAACTAGAATTCTCATTTTGATCTTTCAACCGTGTCAATTTAATTGCTCTCTCTACTCTCCATCTTCCATAACTTTCCCTTCGGTCTTCCTCATCTCAATAGACTTGAGCGAGGCTCATCTCATCTCATCATAAAATACATCCCCATTTATTACTAGGTTTTAGGATGTACTGCCGTACCGTGTTATTCCGAAATACAGCCGGGTTTACAATTAAACTATGAGGGTTTTGAGGGTCAATTTAACACAATTAAATCAGGCTAGTAGTATCGTGAGAGGGACTGGTATTTTTTTAGGAGGGCTGTAATTCATGAATATACGGTATTTGTAACTAAGTAAGTAGTTAGTACATCTTTTTCATCTCACTACATTACTAGTAACTGTACTCGTACAGCATACATACTCCAGTGAGTTGAGTCTATCCATCCATCCGAACGAAGAAGGATAGGAGGAGGATACTTTGTACTTTTACAACTAACGAACTCACCCTTCTTACCTTATCATCAACCTATTATACCTTAACTACTTATTCACTTTGTTCTATCTACTGCTGATGATGCAAAGTGCTAGCTGGCTTCTGCTGATGGACAAAAAATCCCTCAAGAACTCCAGGTTTCTCTTTGATGTCAGCCGAATTTATAATACTTAATTGAAAAGAGCATTTTCCTCTAGGTCTATTTAGTATGTTATAGATTAGAAATGGGATTGCTGCTTATGACTTATAAGCTAGTACATCTTTCTCAACATCTTATTATTACATCCGTAATATCAGTAGGTATGAAAGAGAATTACACAGCACCCTGCAAACAGTTAACACTCTGGAGGAAGATGTATGGAGTTCTTTGTAATAAAAAAGGCCCTACCCCAGACTTTGCTTGGAGTCCTTGGTATATTACAAGAAGCTATACGATTTCATGCAACAATCAACATAAAGCTTTGAACAGGGGTTTTAAAAGAACCTTCACTAGTTATACAGCAACACGAATCTACCTTTTTAATAGTAATAAGCACGGTATGAGACAAAGATCGAGATCCTTTGTTTCGGAAGGTATAAAATGAAAATTCCTATACCATTAAAACGCAAAGGTACCGTAATAGTAGGGGGACTTAGTAAATCCGTCGGTCTTTCAACGAAAGCAAGTCTCAAGTACCAAGAAGCTATTGCCATTAGTAAAAGTCCCTATTGAAGTCTAGATACCAGTCACTCTTTTGTAGTCTAAGCTGAGTTGTGTTGTAATAATATATCATGTAATGTGGGTACTTACAATTCTTTAAACTTTACACCCCAATGGTTCTGTCTTAACACTTCATTTCCTCTAAGCAAATTACATGGAACATGCAGACAGACAGATGGATTGGATACAGAGACAGAGAGTACAGCACAAAGGACCAGAACGAACGAAGGGTACGCATGTAATTTTACGAAAATGAGTACTTGGGCCAAGGAATAAAGTAAAAGGCTCCTGTATAAATCCCCGAGACTTAACGTTTCATTATTACCTCTATCATTATGTATTTTTATAACATAGTACTTAAGCGAAAAGGTATTTATTTATTCATCTCTGGATGGATGAAAGGAAACTTTCAGTTCCCTTAAGCTTTGTATCTTCCCTTAACTGTTTTCGTTAAGTATTGGGACAGCGATAGGGTTAAATTGTATTATGTGGGAGGATGAGGATACTTTAGCTTTTTAGGGATGTGTTCAGATCTTTCCTGGGTAATAATTTATGCTCTTGTACTTCTCAAAGGTTTCACAGAATAGCTTGTTGTAACTGACTAACTCGTTGTAGTAAAGCAGAAGAGTAGGTATTCTCTTTTTGAGGAGATCAATTTGCCAAAAGATACACAAAGATCTGTAAAGAGCTAAAAAAAAGTCCCCGTCCGACTGTTCCGTTGCTTTCTACCCTTTTGAACTGTGTGTGATGTTTACTTATCATTATCCCTACAAGTGTTTTCCCTTGGGATAAAATAACATCAGTCATCTTTGCGTCTCTACGTAGCATACTTTTTTGTATAAAACATTATGTTATATCCGTGGCTTAAATGTGCTTAACTGGGAGTTTTGTAGAAGATCCGAGGGTATATGCAAGCTCATTTACTACAATAAAACGCTACAGCTATTCATCCATAAAATAAACATGCCCTAAACGATTACAATAAACAAAAATCTACAGTACAAAGGTGCAGGGAAAGTTGTATTGATTTCGGTTTAACTTTCATCCTTCAAGACTACAATTTCGTCATTTTACACTGGCGAAAAAAATTTATAAATATTATTCATCAATACTTACTTCTAGAAATTTCAAAACTGTCTTGGAAAAATGCAAGAAGCACAAAAAACGTAAACCAGAAAAACTGAGAAGTTTAACTCTACAAGCATTTGTAAGGTTCGCCTGAGAGTTTGGTGTAATGTAAATCCAAACTTCACCCCACAAAATAAATCACACAGAAATGATTACATTCTACTAAAAAAAAGGGTGAAAATAAGCAAGGGAGGGTTTCTGGAGATGAAAGCAAAGCGATCTGCTGAAATATGAAATGGAAACCGAACGTAGGACCTAAAATGCATCCATTCATGGTATTTTTATCCCTCTGTACATAAATTCATACAATAAATTCATAATCACTTCACAAGGGAGTTTTTGTACTATCCTATTTATTATTTCTCCCCTGGGAGTAGCAGAGCAGGCCTGCTATCGCTATCATTAATGTAATTCCGGTCTCTCTTCGTTCGTAATCTGAATCTGATGCTCCAAACGATTAGATTAGATTAGACTAGAGTATCCATCTATTCCCAGGTGGATAGCTTCACCTGGGAATCTGGAAATTCAGTCGGGTCTAAAATGATTACACTATAGGAAACGAGAATACAAAACATATTTCATTTGAGGGACCGACAGAAATCCTTAAATTAAGAGGATTATACAATTCTTCAAGCCTAAACTCATTATATTGTACCCGCTTTCTGCTTTCATGATCATTTGTTCTTTTTTGGATGCAATTTAATCTCGTTGTGGGACCCAGTCGTCCAGATAGATTTAATTATGGAGTCTATCGAGTCTCCCTTTGTATAATGTATCAAAGTTACAATGAGTATTGTGTTTCATACAAGAGATGCGTTTAATTTTTGGAGAAGGATTAAAAAAAGAGCTATTGGTTTAAAATGCTTAGATAAAGTAATAATTATACTGAGATGACTGTTATCCTTAATCACAATCACAATCCGCATCATTCCCTGGAGCCATTGCTGAAGCCTGAATCAATGGATTGTTGAATGTTTCGTACATAGATCCGTATTGTTGATAGTATTATATTATATTCCATTCAACCTTATCTTTCCTTAAAACAATGACATTCTAAATTCAAAGTATTATTGATGAGATTATCGATGAAGGGATCCGATTCCGCTTTCCGCACCTATACCAACTAAACTACAATCTACAATCTATACAGATACTGATTGATTGACCAGATTTGTCTGCCTCATATCCCAAGAAAGTTGACGACAGATATACAGATTTGTAAGAAAGTATCAACGGAATCCATGCCCCATGAGTTTACTTTACTAATTTCATACGATGACAAACCTTGGCAATCAAATCCCCCTGAATGCCTATATTTATCAGCAAAAGTAAAGCTTGATCCTAAATCTACTACCTATCCTATCCTAATCTATACTTTCATGGTTTCATGAAAATTTAAATAGTAAATCCCAACCCAAAGTCAGCTAAACCACTAACCGGCCTGCTCTAATCTTAAAATGCATATGCAAAATATACATGTTTCTAATCGAAATATCCTGAAAAAATATGCAAATTCTGCATTCCTTTTTCTATTTGATTGTTATATTTCTTGGCCCCTTTTTTTAGCTCGAGAGAGCTAATATTTCAGCTATTTTACCTCTCAATCTATTCACTAAATTGTTAGTGGGGTGCATTGTATGTTAATTACTCCATTTCCCAAAGAAAGGCAACTTTGATGGGATTCCAAATTCCAACCAAATTCCAAATCCCACAGATACATCTAGTAAATTAGCATACATTTGTAAAGGCATCTTGGAACTTATCACTAACCAACCGGTGGATATCACAATAAATCCTGTTCCATATGGAAAAATTTAGGTGATTTTTAAGCGAGTTTGATTGAGCTTCAAAAAAGTAAAGTTTATTACTCAACAAAACCCAAAGGGAGCGCGAAGGAAAGGAAGGCATGTTTAGTGTTAAAAATATTTAAGTGTGTAAGGACGGTAATTAGTAGTTTTTGGGGAAATGTGAATTCCCAGTTTTCCCCGTAG
>JAQFZX010001157.1:0-34999 GCA_034682405.1 Hydroisotoma schaefferi | reverse complement strand
CATGTTTATTTATGGGGGCATACATGTCGTTTGCATAGAAGTCGATGGGTGGCATAGAAGTCTTTTGCATAGAAGTCTTTTCCATAGAAGTCGCTTGCATAGAAGTCGGTTGCAGAGAAGTCATTTACATACAGGTCGGACTACCATTGTATCAAGGATGCTATAATAATCCCACAAAAACTATCTGGATCGGGCAGTTTATTATTTCTTAAGGTAAACAAAGTCCAAGTACCATCAAGAGGCGCTATTAAAACTAAATTACCTGCGTGTGGAATAATATTATATTAAATTAAGTTATTTAACTTAAATTTAAGAGCAATCAAACGAAACTAAAAAGGCAAATAATACCAAGAAAATTGCATCTGAATTGAATAATAAAGTCAGTAAGATGTAGGGCATAAAAAATTAATTTTTATAGCTGGCAATCTGGTTATTAATTGCCGACTGCCCAATCCTCATTTTTATTCAATGCAACTATTCATTCATCACCAAATAGATACTCTAAAACGCTGGCAGTTGTTCAAGGACTGACCATGCATAGTAGCAGATGACCAGAGTGCATCCAACCAGTCTGCTGACATACAGCTTCAATCTAAACTAATTACATGAGGAAATGCGTAAAGCAAATCTTAGTCTGACCTTATGTTCAGAATCAACAATATATATCTGAGGAATGAACTTACAGACCAAACCGATATGGATAAATAAATGTAGTAAACCAACGTACAATTCTAACAGCGAAGGTTATAAAAGCCGAAGAATGGAGGTTGAAGTTAAGCTTAAACTGGAGAGGAACTTAGAGGAGCTGTGGAAAAATTAATGAGTATGAACCAATAGTAAAGTAAAATAATGCTCATCTCTTTAAAATCGATATAATACGTATGAAGGCTGCCTTTAGTTTATGATTAAACCCTATGAAAAACTGAAAACCAGACATGTGGTCGAATTATGTACCGGCTATCTGGGAATGCTCCCTATATCTTCATTTTCAGGTTCATTTAAGAAGGCTCTTTCGATCAACGAAAAGTTTTAACTGTTCTTATGAGTCCTAAAGGCTCGTCTGCCGTATGTCAATGCTTCATCTACTTGGGCTTCCAAGGGACTAAAGTTTGGCTAGAAAATAAAATTGAGAAGAATAGACGTAATACTGTGCAGGATTATCTTGGGGGAAATGATATTGTTGTATAGCTCCTTCAATGCTTCCATAGTACTGAAGGAGTTCTTCAAAAATAAGTGCGTCTGCTGATTATATTGTAATATTCTGTAATAGAAAGGGATGGGGTTTGAAGAAGGTTGCTTCACTAAGGTTTTACTTTTCTATGCAGTCCGTCTATCTATGTATTTCCATTCCAGGTAGTGCTTGGCTAACAATTTACAATAGCCGTTTCTACCTTATATATAAGTTTCATCTTTCTTACTACCTTCTGCACCCTTACACACGTGCCAGTTGCCCCTGTTCACGTTCGTTGGTATAAGATGAATAAGAATAATTTTCTAAAAGGCAGATGTACTAGCAACAAAGACCGGCTGCGGGTGCCTCATGGAAAACATTATTCAGTTCTTTGAAGAACAGCTAAGAAAGCGGAGAGTATTTCCCTGGGAGTGGTCGTTTTTGGTTGATCTACTTTAGAAAATAACCTCTAGCAAACAGCAACAGAAGAATTGAGAAAGCATTGCTTCGTATGTAGTCTATTTTTATACAGAGCCAGACATAAGTTAGTTTCTGAATTTGTGTACGATAAGTGAAAAGTAGACTCGTTGAATTTTACAACTGCCAACATGAAATTACTAGCATTTGTGGTCGTTATTCAGTTACTCTATACTTGTGAAAGTAAACTGACCAGAAGTGCTGGTGATAATGGGAATCAAGCATCTTTGACAAGTCTAAAACATAAATTGAACCAAATTTTGGATTCAGAAAGTAAAGAAATGGGAATTTTACAAAATTTATTAACAAAAACAGCAACGGACGGCTTACGCGACGAGGCTGGCGTAGTTAGTGAAAGTGAGACAGATACTGAAGGGATTGAACCACTAAAGAGGCAAATTGAGACTGACATTGGATCTTATCCAGAACCAGATAACAACGTTGTTAAAGCAGAACGGAAGAAATATCTGGATAAGGCTGTCGCTTCAAAGGAAACTATTATGAATCTGAGGGAACAAGGAATAATTTCGAAGCTGCATGAGAATTCAAAGAGGATGGATACAATGACAGTCTTTCTTGCAGATCTGAGAAATGTCCTATCTGAAGCTATCACTGCCCAGGCTAAGCAAATGTCTTTTGAAAGTCAAGTTGTCGAGCTGAGGGAAGAAATTGAATATTTAAGGTAAGATTTAATCTAAAATTCTTAATTTCTGCCAAGTAGTAGCGTACAATTGTGTAGATAGTAGTTGGTTGTAACACTGTATTCACAATAGTCTACATTATTACCTAAATAGGAAAGAAGTTCAGGTGTTGAAGAAAGAGCAGACTTTGTCAAGCTTTACGACTAATCCCTCACTAGAAAACAAGATTCATAACGACGAGGTAACCATTATTTCCATATACCTTTCTAGCCTCAGGTTTGTTGCATACAATACTGAATTCAATTTTGTTTTAGACAACAATTGAATGGCTCAAGGAATCTACTAAAGAGTTGCATGCACAGATGAAAGAAATATCAAGATCATGTAATGCTACATCCTTACTCCAAATCAACCAAAAGCTGGAGCAGCAAACTCAGCGTCAACAATCCGATCTTGTTATCGTTCAGAAACAAATCGGAACCATTCAAGCTCAACAACTGAGACAGGATGAAGAAATCAGAGAAGCCAAAGGGAATATCGAAGATGTAAGGTCTTGGCAAACTAACATGGGCCAGAAATTTATTGACTCACAACAACTAGCCACATTTACGGTAATAGATCCTTTGTTTCATTTAATTGTATGCGTCCTTATGTTCAGACATAGAGAGATTTGGATGTGATTTATAATTCTTAATTTCATTATGCTTCTACATCAGGAGGCTGACTCCCACCAAGAAATAAGCAATGATGTCGTAGGCAGTTTTTCAGAAGAGGAGCATTTCTTGACAGAGGCCTTGAAAGGTATGCGATATATGAGTTATAATCTAAATAATAATACACTTTAGTCTGAAATTTCAAGTTCCCATTCTTTCTCCAGATGCATCTTTACTAACAACGCCAGTTCGACATAACAAAAAACTTAAAGCCAAGCTACGGGAAATATCCCAGTCTACCAAGCAACTCTCAAATGATCATTACCGATTTCACAAGCGATTGGTGAAAGTGGAAAGTTCTCAGAAAGTAATGAAAAGTTCTATTGGTAAAATAAAACAACTTTGTAGCTCAGAGATGGTAGTTGGCACAACAGAAAACTCCCAAAGTGTCCGTAGCCGGATGGATAGTTTGGAAGACACCATGTCACAATATAGCTTGACATTACAAGGCCTCGGAGATAAAATGAATGTTATCAATGAGCTACAAGAATCATCCTCACAAGTCTTTAGTGCTTTGGAAGGACTTGAGACACGTTATGATGACAGACTAACAGAAATGCAGACTAGCCTCACTAAAATTGATGCTTCGACTAATGCAGTCTCCAATTCTAATGAAGATCTTAAAGAACAACAGGTACATTTTCCTAAAAAAATATTTAACATTGCAATTGATTTTATATCTAATTTTCGTATTCCATTTTTTTCAGAATTATCAAGCAGATATAATCCAAATTTTGAAAAAGGATTTACAAGAGTCCAAGGGAAAGTTGAAGACAAACCATTTGAGATTGGCTTCTATCCAAAGTCAATTACTTAAGTGGTCTGCACAAAAATGTTACAATGAAAACTCTGAATCCATTCAAAATATTAGAATTTCTTCTTTAGAATCTTTACTCATGAGAAAGGACCCCTGATCCATTTAAAAGTTTGTTAATTACTTCTACATACAAATTGAAAGCTAATTTCTTGCTAGATACGGTCATATCTGGTCAGTTTAATTGTAAAGAAATATAATAATATTTATAAAATCTTCTTCGAATCTCCTCCTCATAGATGTGAAAATAGAACCATTAATTTTGTACAGACATTTTAAACCTTTTAGGTAACCTTCTTCTTTCTATATGCAAATAGCACATAGTCTAGGTATACAGTTTAGATAATGTAGTTTTTAGGGACCAATTATTATGAAAAATGTATATCAATCAAAATTATAGACTTGATACTTGTAAACCCAGATTGAGTTTATAACTTGTTCACTGTTTCTAGTCTTGTAAGTTATTGAATAATAAAAATATATGCAGTATTGCTAATGAATCTGAACAACTAAAAAGGGTCTTACCTCATATATCCCTTCCCTTCAAACGAGACTTCAAACTGAAAAGTAGACGTCCAAATGCAAGTAAAGTAAGCACGGAATTGTCTAAAATGCAGAACTTGAATTGCCAAACATAACAGTAAAGCGTATGGACCAAGCTTGTTGCTGTAAAGTTGCTATGAGACGCCACAACCCCGATACTTTTTGCCCAACTGCTTGATAAGTATTAGGATTTGACTTTAGGAAAGCTGCGATGAGCGATGTTCTTGAATTCTCATTGGTATGCACATTTTGTAAAATATGGTTAGGTAAATTAATGAAAAAAGTGCATTTAAGAAAACATTCACGCTTTTATTAAGAAAACCAATTGGGTAATTACATTTAGATTTTAAGCCGAGTGAGTTACAGTCTTTCTCGAATTGTCTCCCCTAATGCTGATAGTATAGTGTTTTTTTTCAAACCTTTTTTATAAAGTGGACATCAATGGATTCAAAGTTATAATATTCGATTAAAATATGCATGCTAAAAGCTTTCAATTGCTTTGTAACTCTGAAATAAATGTCCATGAAAAATTTTAGGCTTAAAAAGTTTGAAATATTTTAAGTATCAGCACTGCTAAAACTGCTATTTTTTTTGTAAATCATCACATTAATCAGGGAAACAAAATAATGCTTAAATTATATCTAAACTAATGATTTACGGCTTTTTTGGGGCTGGTTGAATAACTATTATAAATTTCAGATTCAGTTCATTGATATAGTTAATGTAATAGGAATTGGATGAATAAAGCTAAAAAAATAAAAATAAATAAATAGTGCATCATAAAATTAAATTCACACATGCAGTTTCAGTTGTTCTAGCCAATTTGGGAGCATCTACCTTGTCTCATAGTCTCGACTAATTTGCAGAGACCTTCGAAGGAGCATCAACCAGCATCAGGTAAACATGTAGTATAATTCATACACTTGAAGGACTCATTCGAACTAAACATAGGATTGGAGGGTAGCCCCTTCTTAGTTGCCAGCACCACAATAATAGTTAAAGCTATTTTCATATATAAACTATTGAAGTTTGAACTATTGATAGATTTAATAATACAACAATTACAACCAGATTAATAGATGCAATAACATTTCTCCGTAAAGGTAAATCCTTCCACACATCACTCCGATATACCCGTTAAATATTTAATACTCTTGTCTTTCATGCACACAAACCAATTAATTTTTGAATGGAATGGACCAAAATATTTGAGATAATTGATATTCTCAGTTTTAGTTTTAAATATATATATTATATTTTATAATTTCGACAAAAAATATCAATTTTTAGCACCTTGCGCATTAAAAGAAGACTCATGCTTATCTCAAACAACAACTGTTAACAATTTGACACACATAATTAAACTATGATTGATGAAAAGGGTAAACTTAAATATTATTTGCGAGATGTTAACGAATGACTAGTAAAAGTGACTCTTCTCTAAATCATAATTAATTTATAAGGGAGATTACCACCCACGGAATAAATCAGAGGAAACCTAGTACATTAAAAAGTAGGAAACATTAGGTACTTTCCTGTCTTGAATTCGACCATCGTCATATAGAATCTCGCGAAGAGTATCAAAACAATCTGCAGACTTTTTTTTAGAAAGTATAACATTATATCCGATGAAAATGAAGTTAAATGATTGGTTTCATCGTTTTTTTTCGTCAAAATAATTCCCGAGTAGATAGCCAAGTAGCGAACTATTTGTCCTCAGATTTCATGTTAGGAGTAGCTGGAGTGGGTTCATCTTGGAATAGTGGATTCTTCACTTCCATATCCCCTGCCTGGAAATGGATGAAAGGAAATGGACATAAATTTAATTATACGGTGAAATTGAGCAATTTGCATGATAAAGAGCATTTTATATAGAGGAAAGGGTTATAATAAGAAGTGACATAATTACAGGAGCTAGTCCAGGGCATTCATAAACAGTGTAGTCATTATCCTCGTTGTCATCGTCCTCACTTTCAGCATCTGAACCCCCAGACCCTTGCCTGTCCCCTTGTAAAGCTCCCTTTTGTAATGCAGCCATTTGCTGTTTCTGATGTTGATAGTGGTACATATGGGCAGACTGGGCTAGTTTCCGGTCACCTCCACTTGGACTGACATCTTTACTGGGACCTGTCACGCCGTACGCAGGGTAGTCCACCTCGGCTGCGGCTTTCACACGCTGATGTATCCTTTATACAAAAAACATACTTTTTCCAGAGATGTAATTAACACAGTCATATTTTAAGCGTTTACTAGCTTTCGTTTAGCTGTGTGAGGTTTATGGAGATGCATAAAAGCAGGTTTCATGAAAATAGCATTATTACATGAATTTTGCAGGAGAAAGTTTCTCCTGATTGCCAAAGTAAACGTGCTGCATGCATTAATTGAAAATACCTGTACCAACAAATTCCAGCCCCGAGCAAGCCAACCACTACAACAGCACTGCAACCGGCCACTATTCCTGTAAACATAAATTAACGTAATAATTATAACGATAAACTTAAGTTGCCTTCATCAAGAACTGTTTCACTTTTCTTAAATACTATTACCACTTTTGGGTGACGTTAAGTTAAGGTAACTATCTATACAATTTGATTAAAATTACGAAGTTGTAGTTAAATGCAGACATCTTTAGTCCATAATTGCAGGTTAGAGAACATATAGCTATGAGACATTTCACATTTGCCTTCATTTCTACACCGCACATTCCCGAATTGCAGCTCTGCCCTAGTATAGTAGCCCCTTTTGAATAATGTTGTAGCATTAACTATGATTAATTGCAATTTAAACTTTACCCTAAGAAACCCCCAGAATTAATTAGAAGCATTTCGGAAATGTGCGATGCAGTACAACTTTCTCTTGCATCATGTAATATTTATGACTTTCATGGTTCACAAAATAAGTAAAGCTTTTGAAACGGATAATCATTGAATATGATAATAGAGCAAAGGATTTTCTCGCTTCAATTTACTCTTTACGCATTACGCAGTACTCTTTCTTTATAATTATGAACGTTACAAAAAGTTGCTTACCAATATAGTAAATATCATGGTATGAAAAATTCCCATCCTCTTGGGTCACATAAAAGGGATGATCGACCCCATGACCGGAAGCCTGAAGATGACTAGGGTCAGCTACAATTGCATCAACGGGACGAAGGGGTTCATCCCCTGGCTGATTTTTTTTCATGAAAATCACTTCCTGTGGGGGTAACTCCGCAATCGGCTCTTGGGGCACTTGACTCCGAACTCGATTTGTATCCGTATTTGATATTTTGGAAGAGTAGCTCCTATCAGTATCAATATTCTTTCGCAAGGGGTAAGTATCAGCCTTTTCATCACGGTAGTAGCTTGGGAAATCCTCGGCAGGAAGATAAAATCTAGCATCGTCCGGCCTATAAGCAAACTGACGAGGCAGACCAGCCAAAACCTCTTTCGTCAGCATGTCTCGATTAATATCTCCAAGATAACTTCCATATTGGGGTAGGTCGTAGTTGGGGGCGTAAATTCTATTCGATAATTTATCAGGTCCAATTACAGAGGCAAGAGAAGCAAGCCTGTCAATCAAAGCTTCCTCATCTTCGTCCACATCTGAAATTTAACCATTCAATATTTTAAAATGCAGACTTATTTAAGAATGAAAAACAAAAAACAATTAATTGGAAAGAAAGTAGCGAGGTTATCTTTTTATTTGAGGTAATGAAATGATATTATTTCTTGCATAAAATAATTTTCATACGCTTCTTATACATGACGTGATTACGAGCTTAATCGAGATCGTGACTCTATATATTTAGAAGCATTAAAAATATAATATGTTAAAGATAGTTACCAGAATACATATGCGGAGCAGATTGAGCCAAAGAAGCTCTGAAGAGAAGGATGATTCCGAAGGTTAAGGTTGATACGATATGCATCGTATCGTTATTCCGTGCAGATAAGTCTCACGAACAACTAATAATACAATTATTTAGCTAATAACAAAAACTCATAAAACTGGAATTCTCTGTTTTACAATTCCATCCTCCCACGTACAACGTAAGACGCTCGAAAGGAATGGAAAGTATTATTATTAGCTCCAGCTTCTACTAAAGTGTTTTCCTTCCAGTCCAATGTATTGTAAAAACTATGGCTTTCACCATGAATGAATCGTCCGTATGGAGATGTCCGGGGAATCCAATGCTACAGGAGCCTTAGTTCGGGACCATACTTTCCCAAATCAATGGGAAAGGACCCTCTGAGTCTGCGGAGTTACTGGAGTAATCGATAATTTCCAAAGACGTCAGCAACTCTGTCCATTTCATAGGATTAGGCGTGCCTAGTCTACATGATAAATATTCACAACTTGTGCTCTGTTTTGTGGATTAGACACAGCAAGTGGGAAATGTTCCTTAAAACTAACCAAGCGTTGTATGAGAGTACGTATTGTTTTTGCTTGGAATAAATTGCTGTGTTCCTAAAAGTGTGGTTTGTATATTGTATTCCTGCCCCTATCGTCACCTCTATTTGTATATGTTTCTACTTTTTTCATTAATCTGCTGGCAGTAAGTAACTATTGTGTTACTGTTAAGGATTTATGCTGCAATTCAGATTTCATGGCGTACCATCTGTTTGTGGTCAGATTTTCCAATGGAACTGTACTAACCTAAAGGATGCTTTTGATATTTAACTATAACTAATATGCTGGGTATTGATTATTGACTCGTTCTGGAGACATCAACCACAGAACCTTAGCTCGATTTTTATCCTCTACTTTGTATAATTCAAGGATAAGTATGAGGATAAATATGGACAAATTTTTATAGCTTAACGACAACTGAATAATCATATCTCTTGAATTGATGATGGAAGAAATATTCGACTAGCGTATCGAAACTTGGAACACAAGTAAATCCCGAAGATCTAGGTTTCGTATCTTTATTTAATGTTTTACGGCGCAATTGAATTAAAACAGTTACGATGCTAAAAAGTTGGGAGTATTCATCAGTGGCTTCGTTGAAACTGGCACAACCATACAGACATTCTTTACTTCATTACAAGATTTCACAATTAAATCAAGGATTAGGCGTTGATAAAATAAAATAACGAGCAGTTGACGGTCGCGTCAGTTTTTTGATGACCGGATGGTATTATTTGATTAATTTAATTTGCGATAAACCTAGAGACGCATAGGCATAATGTTATTGTTTACTTTGTAGCGGTATTAAAAGTTAAATATTAATTTTAATGTTAATATGAGACTACAGTATTATTTAGTAAAACTTTGAACACACATTCAATACATTTCTTTCGAAACACTTATTGTACAGTCATTGCATTAGTCCATTATAGTTTCATGAGGCCAGCATACCCATAAAAAGACAGTTCGTTTATCTTAGACATTCTTGATTCTCGCAAACTAGCCATTTCATACTCTTGGGCTATGAATACATTTTCCTAATTAATATTAAAACGCATATCGTCAATCGTTTAAAAATGTAACTACCCAACCATAAATTAAAAATTACTTGTTCCAACAGCTAGATCACAATTCAGAATATTATGAAAATGGACATGTCTTGCTTAAAAATTACTTTGACTTAAGTATACCAACTTTTTACAAATTCTTTCAGTACCTGTTTTCGATAACCAACCCGAACCTGCTAATTTAAAATCATGATAGCAGTGCTTGCACTACGAAGCGTTGTAAGTAGAGACTATAAAGCTGTGACACTATACGCAGACAAAAATTGAATGTGAAAGGGATTTTAGGGCATTGGATATTATTATACACCGACTGCTGTACATTTCTTAAGCTGACTGTTACATGAAGGCTTGTCCAGCACGGCAAGAGGCAATCTTTCAATGCAAGAATTCAGAACTGAATGAAACAGCTTTTGCTATATTGTTGCAGAAAAAAGGAAAACTCGCATGAAATTACAGCTCTACAATTACCTTTTACAATTTAATTCATCGAACTTTCTAGGTTTTTGGTTATTCAAGGCTTTGCTTAATGCTATGATTATCTTAATTTAGCTGGATTACTTTCTAACCGACATAAGTCCAAACACAACAAAATGCAAATGATCTAGATGTATAATTTTAAAATGCTTCCGACCTTTTGGGAATACATAAATTAAAATTCATAAACCAACCATTTATCCGTTGATCGGTTAACGGTTGGCAGCACTCAGTGTTCGTTACAATAGGTCATATAATTGTTTAAACGGTATACAAACAGGTACTCAAAATATAAGATTCATACCTAAGGCATTCTTGAGCAAAGCGAAGAAATTAAAAAATAGTTACGCGTTATTCAAGGTTACTGAAATCTGACGCAAATAATTACTACAGTTCTATGAAGAATGGCATACGTATTAAAAAAAATTAATAACTTCAAATATTTAGTAGCTAAATAACTAGGTAGTATTTTTTGAAAAATCGGACCTAATACTTAAATTAGCAATTCGAATATAGAGTTATCCTAACATATGTTGTAGGAACAAAACCTTCTTCTAAGGAATTTTGTCTTCGTACCCTTGTCCAGCCATCTCCTTGATCCAATTCAACGACAAACAACTGCTCGTGTTCTCCCATTGGTATGCTTCCTTCAGAAGTTGCTACAACAAGACATACAAAAGCGTTCAATAACATTTCCATAAAATGTTACAGAGCTACAGTATTTGTAAGCATAAGCTAGATACCTTCAAAAGTATAAAGTGCTTCACAAGTCCCTAGGACAGGAAGAGGGTCATCATCGTCACCGTTTTCAGCATCGATGTGTTCAAAGTCAGAGTCGGGTAAGCTTGTATGTGAGGTGCTGATCCCGGATTCTGGACTGTTGGACGACCTACCCAAAAGTCACGGTTAGAGACTTGCATTAATATACGGACGTTTTTATTAAAAATCGACGCAGAATTACTTGACAGACCACCCGTACCCATGGGAAGGTAGAGGCGTTCCGGGAGCGGAGGGCTTCTGATTGTTTTGACTCAAGTCTGAAGCACTTCTACTCAAAGACTCGTCAGACCCACTGCTACGATTCTGAGAAGTTCTGGCTCCTTGATAATTATTGGAACCATAACCGGCGATTTGGTTTTGAGGCATGTCCATTTCATTCAGGTAAGTATGATATTTCTGCATTTCCTGCTGCATTTTCTGTAGTGATTGCATACTTTCCCGCAGTTTGCCTTCTATACTATTAGGATCTCCCAAGTTAGGATTTGACTGGTAAACCGACTGCATTTTGAGTAACCCGTCCCTGGAAAAAAAATTTCTTTAAAACGGCCTTATTGGTGCAACTTTACAATTCTTATAAAATATTACTTTGCAGCATTTTCTTGTTGAATTTTCAGAGAGATATCATCAATTTTTTGCTGAAGCTTCTTTCGCCTCTGATTGGGAGGTAGCTCGCTATAATCATCTCTTCCATCAGCTTGACCGCCAGGCTATGTAATGTAAATGACTTTTTTGAGAAGAATCTTCGACAGAACTACGCCCGACTGCACACTTAAATTCAACGTACCTTTGTATTTCCGAAAATTCCGAAAATTCCCGATCGCTTTTTGGCCTTCCCAGCAGAAAGTGTACCTTTGTAAGTAAGACTTTGACTTTCGGATTTGAGAGAGTTTCCATATCCATTGGAAGGAATAGGAAGGGCTTCTCCATTTTTTATGGCACTTAAATCTTCGAAAGGAATATCTTCCGGTGGAATATATCCAGATTTGAATTTTTGCACGACCCGGCTCGAATCCTACACAATTTTGAAAAAGCCATATTTAAGCTACATCTTTTAGCCCATTTTTGATAATTGAAATATAAAAACTTAGCTTACAGTTTGCTCGTCGATTTCATTCGATGCTCTAAGTATACCATCTAAGCATTTATTTACAATCGGATACACTTTACATTCCTTATCTGTCGCTTGTGTCATATTGACTTTGATACATTTAATCCGTCTTTGGTCAACATCCTGAAGGCCTTGGAATACAGACGGCATTAGGACCTTGTAAAAGCTGTTTTGCATTTCGTTTGCTTTATCCAGCTAAACAATAAATCATACTTGTAATTTTCATTTAACAAAGAAAAGAGGTTCCTTGTTTAAATATTTCACAGTAGCAAGCGAGAAGTCTCACCTGATTTGCATATTCCTTTTTTGTATCTTCACATTGCTGTGATTTGTATAAAGATTGAAGACGAGTTTTTTCAACTTCAGCTCGAGACAGGTTCAGGTCAGCATCCGCCCTTTGAAACGTCTCTAGAGCTTTTTCTGATTCTCTAAATGCTTTTTCATAATTCTTTTTGGCACGGTCAAGATTGGTAAGCTGGTTCTGTAGGTTGTTTTGGTGTTT
The DNA here is from genome assembly GCA_034682405.1 of Hydroisotoma schaefferi. Taxonomy (NCBI): domain Eukaryota; kingdom Metazoa; phylum Arthropoda; class Collembola; order Entomobryomorpha; family Isotomidae; genus Hydroisotoma; species Hydroisotoma schaefferi. The sequence continues at coordinate 22,314 of JAQFZX010001157.1, read as the reverse complement.
AATTCCATCAGCTTGATGCCTCTTCTTCTCATCTTTTAATTCTTTTGTTCTACTTTGAATTTCTCTAACTGACTCCTGATTCAAATTTTCGGAAATGACTTCGTGTTGCCCAGCCAAGTCGTTTATTTCATTGAGCATATCCTTAAAAGCCTTGCATGACGTAAACCTGAAACGTAACATAAAAAGAAATATATTTGCCTCATTCTTGATCGTATCGAGTTAATTATATCATTTGATTTGCAATTATAAATACGTGCCAAGCTATGTTAAAAAAGCAAAAGAATCAGTACATCATATGAATGTTGTCGTTTCAGAAAAAGTTCATCTTAAAGTAGCTTATCTCTTTGCTAAGCACTAAGTATTCGGTGTATTTTTCATTCATTATTCTGAATGCCACGTGTGTAATAAAAAATTAAAGAATGTTTTTCCTAACAATAGTTAGTGGCGATAATGATAAAACATAAGTATAGACGAAATAAGTCTAGTTACAGCTAAGCAGCAGTTTAAAAGGAGATTCCGGAAGCTCGATAGACAGAGAGAAGCATGCATCTGCATCAATGCTAATGCATCTTAACATAACAAACACATAGTAGTTCTGGTTTATTTCACTGACTTGCTACTAAATTAAGACTTGAGTTTAATTCAAGAGGAGTGAGAATATAATAACTTACTCTGTGTCTTCTTCCTTCTTCTTCGGTTGATAACTCTTAACCAGTTTCCTGTGTACATAAGAGATAAATATTTTACCAAAAGTACTAACACATATGAAAGGATTGCCATTACAGCAGTGTTGCATTATGCACGTTTTAAAACGTCTTTGACTGACATGGAGAAATAGTTCGTTAATTACTTTACCTTAATTTAGTGGCATACTCCACTTCGATACTAGCACGGTCTCTCAAAAAGTGTCCATATCTCTCGAGGAATTCTAGACCTTTTTGGGTGTGTTGGGCCACATTGTCATACTGGTCCTGTTTAAAAAATCAAAATAATTATGGAATTATGATGACTTGAGTATATTGTATATATTTGCGTAGCGAGGTATATATATTTTTTAATTATGGCGAGATATAAAGGTATCCCAAAACGCGACGACCGGCCAAACGCTAGGTGTACAGAATTTTGATCCATAATCTTTCATCGAAAAACCATCAAAAATTAACTAATGCAGATGTACAATCGGGAAACTGTAGTTAATTGTGGCCAAAGATTACGATTGTCGGGATTGTCCGCTTCCTTTTATGATTTCAAGTCAAGTCAAGCATAATAAACTCTAGTTATGAGAGGAAGTATAAACGGAGCGTTCACATATATTAGTAAAGTAGTAATCCATTGATGAAGTTTACATAGTGGGTTAAATCAATATTACAATGGGAAACTGTTTTTACGACAAAGCTCCTAGTCCTCAATCTTTTCTTTCGACATTTATTAAATGTACATAATGATGGGTTCGCGTCATTTTTTCAGCCTAATGATCTACACTACACGCAAATGCATCATTTAATCGTTCATAGCTAAACTACCTTAGATTATCATGGCCACCGTAATCAAATCATCCGATAATTCAACGAAAGGTTTAAGAGATTGAGATTGGGGAGGTGATATAGATTACCCTGTGGTTCAAGAAATGATTAAAGCATTTATATCAGACAGATCGAGTTTACAAGAAAACTTAACCTGTAGACAGCCAACAGTGGATAGTGGATGCAATGCTGCGTTCATTTGCACTTGTCCGTTAGTAATGAGTAACTAGATTAAATTAGATAGAGAGCTAAGTTCTAGTAGCATATTCAACCAAGAACTTTAAGATCCAATCAACCTATTTTTTATCAAATGAAACGAAAGCTACCACTCATTCATACTCATTATTCGTTTCTCATTAATAAATATTATATGCAGAGGCAAAAGGTGCCGATGTGCTGAAAGTTGAAGTTGATCTTGCATTAAATAAAATCCGTCTTAAACTTAAAGATACGCACATACATTAATGAAAACAACTTTAGCTGAATTTGAATGCAGGAATACACATTATGCCATTGTTAAGCCATAAGAAAAAGAAATTGCTAAATTCCCGTATGCATTTTTTAAACAGATTCTTACTCTAACTACTGTAAATTGATCCTGATACTGATGATGATACTATGATACACGATGAGTTGAAAAACAACAATGGATTTCCGTTAGCATGTGTGTTTCAGTTTGTATTCTAAATTGTGCGAATTGATGACTGAATGTGCGTATACATGTTTTTTATTACATTAATACATTATTAACGATAAAATGAGCCCAACACTTAGTGAGTTTAAGTAGCATAGCATGTAGCACTGTAGCAGCATAAGCGTTCAGAAATCAGATTTAAATACAATGCATTTCTTAAAAGGTTAGGTTAATTAGTCAACTACAAGAGTTGTTATAAGGACTGAAATTAACATGGGAAAACTTTTGCTATTGTCAAATTGATATAAAATTTGACTGTACCCACTCACTGTACCGTTTTGGATTCCCTCTTTTTAGTTTTAGATAATTTTGAACTGCCTCCTTTACTTTTAGTAAACTACAATTTAAATGCAGAGGACATCGAAAACTCACAACTGCATAACATATAGTTATAGTACGGATTATACTAAGTATAGTGCTTTCCTGTCTCGATTGATTAAGCAGCAACAGTAACAGCGAACAGCAGAGCAGATTTTTATGACCAATTTTGATTACTCTGAAATTGATACCAAATGCTTCTGCATAAATCACTCGACGTTAAAATGGAAAATCCAGTTTGGTTTGTGGTTTGACAAACCGAAAAAAGAACTGGTTGCTCTGCTGTTTCGATTCTGTTTTTAACCCTGAAAACAAAACACGCCTTAGTTTCTTTGCCAAACTTTTTTCAGATAGAAGAGTGACAAGTCCAGTATGACCTTCCTTACTTTGCAATTTGCAATGCAAAAACTACAAAGGGGATTTCCGTTTATTTTCATTTTAACGATATAACTCACAAAAATCCAGAACAGGAAAACTAATTAAGTTTAGATTTAGATTTTAACCCAACCTAAAATAGTCCTAGACGAACATCTAACTTTTAAAATAAACACATACTTTAAAGTACATATATGTTTAGCTGGAGTTAGTTACTGCATTCAAGCATAGACCAATCCAACTGACAGATTAAGTTTTATGATATTTGATGCCGCATTGCTTTGCTGTATGGCATCTGGCATGCATGGCAGGTTTAGAAAACTTTCCAACTCGGTCCAGTTTCTTGAATCAGATAATAATAGGCTAAGAAAGACTACGAAAGCTTTAAGAAGGCTCTTCGCTGGATTCGTGAATCGGCTAAATTTAATTATACATCCCTATCACAAAAAAGAAAGTAACAGTAACATGATATTGATGATATGATGAAAAATGATGACTCTTTACCCAAAGTTCTGTTCCCCAGATCATCCTTGTCCAAGTTTAGTTTTCCTAGAGATGAATCATAAATACGGATGCGATGTGCTAAAATCCTTTTGCACTAAATTGTCTATAGTTTTAGCCCAACTTAAGCTTAATCAACACTTCCAATTCTCTTGATGATTTTAGATCCAAACTACAGTAGCAAATGCTTAGCTAACGCCTCCAAAAGGTCGTACACTTTATATTTCTCTTCTGAACGCTAAACTTCGGAATCATAATGACACTTTTAAAGATAAACTGTCTGCTTAGCTTATATAACTGGCTGTAAAACCAACTAAACGAAATACGATTCAGAACAGAACGAGTCACTTCACTGCAGACACCCTGGTCTTTGATGATTAACCAAGCAAACCACTCAATCAACTTCCCAAAAACGCTCCGCAATATCAAAAATATTGCTCCGAGTTTTGTCACATCACGGAGTTTTAGTTTATTGCTTCATCTTCCCTCTAGTCTAGTCCCCCTTTAAAATGACAGGCCACTGAAATTGAAATAGTGAAAGAATATGTTAAATTAAGGATCTGTACTGTATCTGCAGTTTAAAACCTTACTCTATACCTCCTAAAAACGAACAATTCAACAATCCACCCACTCCCATCCCAGTTTCATTAAAAGTAAAACATCATAAATACCTAAATCCTTTCCTTATCGTTAGGAAATCAGCCACAAAAAGCCAGCTATCGATTATCCCTGATTCAATCCATTAAAAAAGTAATGTTAATGTATCAATTAAAAATTAATTACGCCTACATCTCTCTCTCTCTCCAACCCACCCAAACTAACCGAACCAGCTACGTCAAGATAAGATAAAAAGTAACTAAACAACGCAGATAACACTATCCTTGTTGCATTGGAAATCAAATCAGAACTTTTTACAAATGACAAGTAAAGTAGATTTAGAAGATAAAACTTTTAAAGGCTCGGAACAAAACTAAACTAAACTTACAAATATTCTTTCTGGATTTCTGGAAGTTTCAAAGTTAAACGACGAGTTGAAGTATTCGTCATACAAAAGTTGTAAATTATAATAATAACTACAGAACAGACTTGAATAAATGTTGTTTTTAAATTCGTTCACTATTTGTGAATCAAACAAAAATAAATGGACGAGCTTCAATCTTCATAATCTTCAATCGAAGGATTTATTTTTAGTAATTCTTGAATTTTAATTCAGAATTCACTTACAAAAAAGGGATGAGGATGTTGTTTTTCGTTATCCGATGACGTTTTATGCGACTCAACTATCCCTTGAATGAGGATAAGACTAATTTAATTGGAATTTGATGATGTTTTTTTTTATTATTTAATATTTTATTAAAAGTTATAGAGGAGAGTTTGGTTTGTGAGTTGAGTTGTTGCAGCAATTGCAATACCCAATCCAGTCAGTGTGAGAATGTTGGGAAAGAATTTAGTCTCGTTGAGTGAGTCAGGGAAAGGGTCGTTCACAAACGAAACTCAAAACAATCTATAACTTTTAGCCATACTTTTTAGACTTTTTGGTACATTTCTCCCATAAAATCCAAATTTTTTCGTAATTATTCAAAATTTGAGATATTCGTTTTGATTAATTTTGATATAAAGGGTGTAAATTGGATGTGTTTTGTGGAGTGTTTATTGTGAATAGTCCCCCCCACCCATTAGTAAACAGGCTTTTGAGAGTGAGACATGAACAAACCGTTTCTTTTCCTTTCTTGGGCTCTAACGAAACGATATATGCCATCCGTTCTTCTAACATTTATTGGATCACTCAAACTAGTATTACTTTATAACTTTTATTTAATACTTGCTCTCTGCCATCTTATGGCTACTCAACGTTACTTCAATCCCAATTATATAATTGTTTTGCTATTAATTGTCTCTATTCTCTATCCATCTATACATCGCCTGTCTGTTAGGCATATTCTGTACATTGCTTGGGTTATTCTTTCGGCTAAAATAATAATGCTGAAGTGAGTTGAGTACGGCTTCTTTCTGCTGTGAATTAATGCTACGTTTTTTTTTTGCCATTTCTCACAAGATTTTGTCATTTGATTTAGTTTGTTCTTGTAGTAAAGGAAGTAATGCAATGTAAAAATGTAAGGCTGTTTCAAGTTTCTGATGGGTTAGAGTTTGTTAGAGTTGGTTTGGTGGATGAGGAGTGTGAGAGCGAAGGTATTATTATTGACAAGTTTTTTTTATGAGAAACTGCCACGATGACAAACAATACCTCTAATAATGCAATGTGTAGTAATAATAATAATAATAATTTGAGAAGGAAGCGCATATTAAGTTTCTTGCACACTTTTCCCATATCGCTTACACGCTATTATTGCTATTGACTTTTTGCCAAACTTGCTGTTATGGTCAGTCTCAGTGGAGTGGTCTGTTATTTTACAAGTAATTAGCTGATGACTTGCGGCTAGAATGATAAATATATGTTACGAGAGGTGAAAGGAGCTTTAGAATTGGTTTATTTTGAAAGTGTTCAACTTTCTTGGAGAAACATTGCGTTCTTTATCCTATTTTATGACCCTTATCCACTCTTCCACTTGTTACTTGTGTTTGGAATTGCCTACAAAATAACACGAATTGCGCTGACATTTTGACGCAATCTTGGTAGATTCGATATTCGTCTGGCGAAGTGTTACTTAGTTAGGGGAGGGTTTCAAAATTCGAGTATGCAATTCTGACGGGGATCATTACTCAATACAAGAAAGCCTCCTTAACAGGTATTTTAGTACATCAGGAAAATGGTGTCTTTATTAGCAGCCCAGTTGACAAGGCTTATCAAATACAGAGACTCATCCTACAATAACAAAAACGGACACCTAGTCCACCGATGGTCGTGGACAGCATTGAAAATTATTTTGTAGAGATGGAATTGTAGCGAGTCTCATCTTAATCTTCTGGCTTCTCGTTCAGATTCAAGAAGGGTTAGGATGTCTCCTTCTCGGACTGGCCCTTTTACATTTCGGATGATCTGACGACTGGAGCTCAAGAATTCCACCTTCACCTGGGTACACTGTCCCTGAGACCCGGTACGACCAAGGATCTTGGTCACCTGTAGAAATACAAATACATTGACGCTATTAATTCATGTTTTTAGATTCTAACTGTAAAAATTTCACTAACAGTATAACTCAGAAAATATCCAAACAAGCTTTCATAAAAAAACTTTCGTTAAAAGATCGATTTTATCCGTCACCCGTCATTCTATCTTGTACACCCTAAGCGATATCGATTCAACTAAAATCACTCCACCATCACCCTTTGGCTTAGACATAATGTACCCAACATTATTCGCATTTCTCAACGGAATTAACTTCCGAGCAATTCTAGCAAGAATTTGGTTTCCAATGATATGAAGGCCCAAATAATAAGCCGTAGCATTCCTGCCTTCCTGCTATCCACTTTAATTAAAAAATAATCATACATTATTGGTCCTTCCGTTTCACTAAAACATAACATAATGAATCGCCTTTTCGCTTACTGTTCCTTTATCTCTTGAACTTAACTAAATCTAATCCAGCTTAAATAACACCAACTATACATTAGTTGGACTGAAGATACAACTGTAGTGTGTGCTAACTACAGTTGTATCTTCAGTCCAACTAACTATACATACGAATTTACTACTTACATTTCCAAAAACCATACCAAACCTTACCAAAACAGCCCAATGAAAAAATATGCCGAGCTAAACGTTAAACTAAACGCGTGGACTGCGGGCGGACTATGATCATGATTTTGTTTTGTTTTGAACCCCACAAACATCCTACTAATTTAAATAATAAATAATTGTAAACTTACACGTGCGAGGACCGGTTCCATGTTGGATAACCTTCACTTATCTTCTTGACCCGATATCTTCTTTTTTTATTATTTTGAAATCGTCCAAAATATCAGAGAGGAATTGAGTAATGGAGGTGGAGCTGGTGGAGCATGGATCCTGGATTGAATCTGGTGCTAATTCCTCTTACGCATGCGTCTCATTCAACCCCAAAAGAGGCAATTTGAAACTCAACTTTCTTGTCAAAACACAACAAAAAAAATATCAAAAGTGGAAAAAGTTCACGGATGAAGTGAAAGTGCAGAAATTAAAGTTCATTAAAATTAAAACCACTTTTTTCCATTTTTCAAACTTTTCTCCATTTTTTCATCAAAACTAGACTTTTAAGGGGTCGATCCTAGTACTTTCTCTTTTATTGTGTCACGGACTTATTTGAGTTTGGAGAAAGCTTTTACCTGGAGAAAGTACGTTTTTGGCTGTTTTTGTGTATTTTTGGGCAAAATATAAAATATCCATATTAATAAAATGGAAGAATTGGAAAGCCAATTGAGTCAGATGAAGACAGCCCTTCGAATTGCTTCTGAAGAGGATAAACCATCACTGGAGTTTATTATTAAGGATTTAGAAAATCTTATACAAGCCACTTCCTCCAATCCAGTTCCACCGATACTTAGTTCTAGTGGAGAAAAGACTGAGGGATACGTGAAGAATGCGGTGGAAGACACTGAGGATTTAGATGAATATAGTAAATTTCAGGTGGGTTAAATTCAATTTCGAAGCAAGAAAGTCGATGTATTCTTTGTATATCATTGTTATCATTTTTCAGGCAGAAATAGCAGCTCTTGACGAAAGTCTGGAGGAGGTAGCTGGTAAAAATGGAAATTCGCAAAGTATCTCTGACGAAGTCGCCGCTTTGGAGGGGATGAAGGTATGACTGATATGGGTTTTATTGTTGTAAAAATTGGGCAAAGTATGTATAGGTTTCTGAATGAATTGTGTTAATATTTGTCATCTTTAGTGTCTAGCACCCCATGAGGAAAGTTGGGGTCAAATTGGGTACTATGCAGCAATGATTTCTCAAGTGGTACCTTCAGTTGATTCTGGTAAATAGCGACAGTGCAGTAGTAGTATAAGCGTACACTTCTGTGGTGTACACTAATTTTTTAATGGGATTAATGTATTTTGATTTTGGGTCCCTTTTTAAAGATACTTCTGCAGATCCGTTGGATGTGGCCGTTCGGGTGGTGTTTTTACAACCAGTAGTAAAAAGTCAGCTATTATGCCCGTTTCTAAAAGAGGACAAGTGTCGTTTCTCAGAAGATGAGTGTAGATTTTCTCATGGGGAAATTGTGTCGTTATCCAGCTTACGCGAATACTCGTACGTATGGATAAACTTATTTAAAATCACGATACGATGTGCTATGTTACGAATAGCTAATGCTAAGAATGAGATGATTTTTTCTTACAGAGAACCTGACTACTCTAAAATTATCCCTGGTGCTCGTGTGTTAGCCAAATATGCCGATGAGCTATGGTATATGGCCACAATAAACAGTACGGAACAAACTACTTTCTCTTAGTATTGCCTTTAGTTTTCTGTTCATATTTATTTTTAAAAACTGATTTCTTCATAGGGCTAACGGAGGACGGAAATTGTGTAATAGAATTCGATAAACACAAAGAATGTTGTGAAGTAGAAATACATGAAACGGTACCTTTATCTGATGACAATGACTTATCATCAGATAGTGAACTGTCAGAAGCAGAGGAAAATGTCAATGATGGATTTGTGGAATTATTAAATACTGAAGTTACACACGATAGTATGCTGACAATGAATTCTACAGATGCGTTGGGGGATTGGGAAAAGTACACAACGGTAAATTTCAATTTTTTAATTGCATGGAAGAATGAATGTATTATTTTTAAAAGTTTTGAATGTAGAATATGGTTTACTTATTTATAGGGAATAGGTTCAAAGCTAATGATGAAAATGGGATATATAATGGGAACAGGATTAGGAAAAAATTGCGAAGGTAGAGTTAATCCGGTTGATGCGGTCATCGTACCTCCAGGAATGTCCTTAGATAAATGGATTAAACTAAAGAAAAAGGCGGGTGGAAACAGTAGCTTTTTTAGCGTTGAAAAAAGGATGAAAAAAGCTCAACGACAGCATGCAAATACTGAGAAGCAATTAGAAAATCAGAGAAAGAAAGATTCACCATCGCTTTTTGAATTTATAAATACGAAACTTTCCCTTAAAAAGAACACAAAATCCAACCCGGAGAAAGTAGAAAATATAAACAAGCAATCTGCATTAAAACTCAACCAAAAGTTGCTTCAACTTGGTGACAGTTCTATAAAAGTATCTAAAGATATAAGTAAAGTAAGATTAGCTATGAAACGGCTTGAAGGTCGAGATGCGACAAGCTTTTCAAGAATGAAAGCAAAATTGATAGAATTAGAAAGGCAACAGCACGAGTTATCAGTATTAGAGAAAAATGTAGCTAATGAGCAAAAGTGTAGAAAAGACAAAAGAAAGCTAACAGAATTTTGATATTGCATGCCGTATTTATTGTTTTGTACCTCAGCTCATAATAAAATAAATGTGAATGTAAGATACAAGTTGAATTTTGTCTTGGAAACTCTTTTAGCAATCATTCCTTGGAAATTTTAGAAAATAACAAACTTTCTTTTACACGCTTTTATGCTAAGCCATGACATAAGATTTTTACTTGACGTGCCTTGAATGCTAATCTCATATCTGCATCTAGTCCAGCTTCATTAGAGTTTAAACATTCCAATCATCACCTGACTGTATAAAACAGTACGAAATAATGGCAGACCCATGCACAAAGCCATTGAAGTGGTCAAAGCATTTCCAAGTATATGCTGAAAAGCATAGCATTTATGATGTACTCCAGGTAATAAGTTTATGTTTTTAGGAATTGGATGACTTTTCCAAAGGGACAATCTATGAATTGAATCACTATTGTTGGTCATTTATTTCTTTATTTACAATCATCAGGAACTCCTAAAGCAAATAATCATCAACACTCCTAAAGATCCTCTGGTATTCATTCGTGATAATCTTCAGAGCATTGCTAAAGGAATGCATAACCCAAAAGTGTTTGTTGTCGGACCATTAGGTTAGTTTTTACAAAATAAGCTAAGGCAGAATCATAATGAATGGTACAATGCATATACTGCTCTAACTAATTTGGGTCTCTGATTGACTATACAAGTAACCGAAACCTTGGGAGAAAGAATTGCCAGCTCAACCGGTGCTAAATTCATCACTTTGAGCGACATAATTCAGAGCACATCTCCAGCGTTGAGAGAAAGTCTAAGTGTATTTCTTGACGGACAAGATAAGGCTGGAGATCGTTTAAGGCAGCTTCTAGTATCCACTGTAAAACAACGACTGTCAGGTCCAGATTTTGAGAAAAAGGGTTACGTTTTGTCAGGTGAACGCTAAGAACTAAAAATGCATAGGGCTAGCTAGCACTATTGGAAACGATTGTTCTGATAACATAACTCTTTAGGCTTTCCCCAGAGTAAAGCCCAAGCAATAGTCGGTCAACAGTTGGGTCTACTTCCACGACAGGTATTCGTGTTTTTACCCTCGACAGAAGAAGAGGAAGAGGTTGAAGAAGATGCACCATTTCCCAAAGAAATGTCTGCACACGTTTCTACAACCCAAATGAGGATGATGTGGGATTTCCTTACGTTAAAAGACATTAGCACGGCCTATCATTACGATATCTGCAAGGTTACACCCACGCTATTCATACATTTTTTCAGAAAAAGCGTCGCGTTCAGCCATAATGCCTTATAAAAATATTTCACATGGAAACCTTAGATAATCCCGTACGACAGACTTACAAGAGCAACCAACCAAGAAATGGAAGCAGAGCTTTTGGGCGTTCTAATGACTTATGCACCTACTGGAGCCCCTTTCATCCCTCGAATCGTACTTCTTGGCCCCCCTGCAAGTGGAAAAACTACCACTGCAGAGCACCTGAGTACCAAATTCTCTGTGATTAACATAGATTGGATAGAGCTTATCCGGGGAGCTGCACGCTGGTATTTCCAACCAACAAGCATGCCTTTTCCTTTAAGTGGCCACAATAGGCCACTTATAGTTAGTAATCCTAAGAAACCACGAGAGTATTCAATATTATAGGGACGATGATATTGCTGACCAAGCTCAGGAATTTCTGAAAACCCTTAAATCCCTGCCGGAAGAAACAGTCCGCTTTCTCTTGACTGTAAGTTAAACTTAAAATGACACACGGCTTATGCAAGAACTTAGCTTAAAGGATCTCTGAAATACAACAACAGAAACGGTTGAATATGGAAGATTGTGAGAAGCGAGGATGGGTTCTTCATGGATTTCCTGAAACAAAGAAGCATTGTCAATTACTTGAGGAGCTGTACCTGTCCCCGAACCGGATATTTATCATGGCTTGTCCCGAACAAGTGGTTGCGAGTCGGATGGCTAAGAAAAAGAAGAACGTTCTGAGACGCCGACTTCAAGGAATTAAACCTGCAACGGTTGATGAGAAAGGCGATATTTTGATATTTCCATTTGGGGAAATCGCTGTGACAAAGATGTTCGGATTCTTTCAAAGCAGTATTCAAGAAATTGTTGATTTTTATGGTTAGTTTTAAAGTAAAAATTCCATTTGAAATGATGTGGAGGAAGTCTGCTAACCCTTTTGTAAACAATTTTTAGGTCCAAAGACAATTTTTGTAGACGCTACCATGAAATCATCAGAAGTGAGAGCATTTGTTGAGACTTCAGTCCTGCGTCCACCAATACCTCAGCTAAAGTATAATTAATGAATATGAAGAAGGAAAGCGTAGCTTTAAAAATGATGATGATGAGTGTTTTCTAATCAACTTTGTGCTTTTCAATAAAAATAACGATAATTAACAAAGCAGCAATAAAATGAAGGTAATGATATATTATGGAAAAATTAAATAACTATTTATTCATACATCCATATCTTATCCTTCCTATTCATCCTTTGTACATTAAAGATTCTAAGGTCAAAAAATGTCTTGCTTAAAATACATCAAAATTAATAAAAATCTGTCACTTGGCAGAAAGAATATGACCGAGTAAATGATATAATTTATAACTTACCCTTCTATACTTACATTAGAGTAAACCATTAAAAGTAAGTTTTACTTTCTTATACAATTGATTCGTTTGCAACTAATTAAACCATTCAATAAGAAATAACTAGCTCAAAACAGATAAAGACTATACAATTGTGTTAAGTTTTTATGCTAAATATATGCTGTTATCGCACTCCCATTGTCTCTGGTCATTTATAAATCACTCAACCCAGCGTGAAGTCATCGGGATTTACTCAATAAATAAATTTCGGGTTTCAGTTAAAAATTGCTAAAAAAAAATGCATACCATATTTGCTCTGAGCAAACAAATTAAAACGGTTTAAATATATATACCCTCCGTACCACGACTATTATTATGTTGAATTTGCATTTGTAATTGGGGATTATACATAACTTGAGTTGCACCAGGAGGACTTGAGATCCCTTCCGACCAGTCAGACGTGGAATGCGGGGATGAGGATGACCACTGCCCTGGGGACTCAGGGGAAGGGGTAGGATAACTATCAGGTCCATGAAGAAGGTGCTGGGGTGTCGAACTTTCCGAATGATGGGATGGGGGTGTGGGATAATGTGACATTGATCCCCCATTACCATAAAATTGACTATTATTAGCATTCCCCACGGCCCCCATTCCCACAGCGTTTGTCGAATAGTCGAATGTATTATTGGATGCGCTTAAAAGTTTTTGCTGGGTTGCTGCTTTGAGAGCCGCCATATGCGTTGGACTTGTTGGAAGGGACGGTCGCTTATTTGGCGAAGTTGCTTGGGGTTGTGGGGGTGACCCCGTGTAGCTCATGGTTGATGGGGATGAGACAGCCGTAAACTGAGAAGCTACCGATTGGGGGCTGGGGAACGGTGAAGTTTGTTGTAAGTATTGCTGACCAACTTGTTGCTGCTGCGGTTGCTGAGATCCATTCATTAAGCCGCTATTATTGCCGTTTCCCAGGGTGGCATAGCTGGAAAAAGCTAGATTGTGAAAGGAAACTGCTTTGCTAAAGCATTCTTCGTATGGAGGAGGGGCTTTGTTCATTTGCAGCGTTCCATAATTGTGACGTCCGTTTGAATGCTCAATGTAGGACAGGTTCGGCTGAGAAATAGCCAGAGAAGAGTGATTCGCAGGCATGTAGCCACTATGGACACCATGCATGTCAGGGGGACTCATCGTACTGCTTTCAGTACTTAACGGAGAGGAGTCCATGGCGTGATTTATGGCACCACCATTGAGCAATGAGTCCGCAGATTTTTTCTTACGATTTGAAGGACGACGAGGAGGTTTTGGAGCAGAGTCATTGTCAATTAATGACTTATCCAGTTTTGTGGTTCGTTTCTTTGGCTTTGGTTGGGGTGGCCCTTGTGACCCTGGATTGTAACTATCGTTCATTACATGAGGAGGAGAGGTGCTGTTTTGGATGCTGGGTAGGTTATTGCTGCTTTGGTGCATTGACTGTACGGCTGATGGACGAGCGATGTGATCATCAAGAAGACGGACAATGTCGTGATGAAGTCTTTCCGCAGCTATATCTCGGGGTAAACGATCCATATGGTCGGCAATATCTCGATTGGCCATCATGTCCAATAAAGTCCTGCAGGTGTTATAACTTCCTTCTCGGGCGGCCAAGAAGAGTGGGGTCTCATCCTAAATTTTTAATTCGTTGCGTCAATTAATATAATCATAATTTGTCGTTGAAGTGTATGAGGTCTTATGCGGTGGAATCTTACCCTTTCATCCTGAGCGTCCCTGTTAGCTCCACTGGTTAGTAATATCTGCACTGCTTCAACGTTATTAGTCGCTGCTGCCCAATGTAAAGAAGTTTTTCCACTGTTATCTGCAGCGTTGATATCTGCTTGGGCAGTAATAAGGTTTTCTACCATACCTTCAATAGCAAGTCTGGCAGAAAGTATGAGCGGAGTTGTTCCATCGTGCATTTTGGCATTTAGATTTGTTGCTCGGTTTCTCAATAATATCTGCGTATAAATTAAAATTTTTGTTACTTTATGCGAAAGCGAAAGTATGGATTTTTGTACTTCATAAAAAGAAACTTACCTGAAAAACTCCCATTGCATCTGCAGCAATAGCAGCATGAAGCGGTGTCCTACCAGTATGATCAATTGCGTTAGCATCAGCGCCAGCGTCCAATAACCGTTTCGCTGCATCGGCTCTTGCATATCTTGCTGCAAGATGCAAAGAAGTTTCACCCGTTTTGTCCATGGTCGCATTGAGTTGAGCCCCCTGTGCCACTAAGTCAGCAATAACTGCCGCAGTGCCATCGTCGTCTTCTTCGTCTCCAGCATCTAAACCGCCACCCTTGAGAGACGCAACCATCAGAGGAGTTAGCCCACAAGGACCCCGAACATCCACGTCGAAATTAGATCTCTGTGCTTCTGGAGGTGTTAGTGCCAAAATATCAGGATGTCGGATATCCGCAGCTTCAAGATGTTGATGCGTCCAAGGTCTTGGGTCGATCTCATCGTAATCGGCATTCGTACAAAGGGTATGGTCGGAAGCGTAACCACCGTCTGATCTCATTCTTTTACTTGGAGGTCTGTCTGAATCGTCAGAGTACTGTGAGGTCACGTCAGTCATCATGCCATCATACCCAATGCATCCCATTGCACTATTGCCAGAGTCAAAATCCGGGTCTAAGGGATTTATTTTGGAAAGGTTTCGCATTTCTTGTCCATCCGGTCCACGTCTTCTTGATCTTCGATGTTGACTAGAAACATTATGCCGGAGGAAGCCTTCGGGGAACCAAGTTATTCCTCTGGACTTCTTTCTTTGTGAAGATACCATAACTCCAAACAACAGGGCTACCATTATTACGATTAACGCTCCAAATAAAACGTATGCAATCCATGGAACGGATTCATCCCGGTCTCCAGGTCCAGGAACATAGCTAGACAAACCTTGAACTTCAAAGATGTCGAAATCAGATTCAAGAGAATGCTTTTGAGCAGAGGCTGCTAAGAACTCGGCAGCTTCTAGGGCAGTCTGGAAACAATTGGTGTCATTGTCTGTCGAACACTTCCTGTTGTCTATTTCTAAAAATACGAGTACACCTGTTGCTCCTGAGCTGAATATTTGAGTGGGATCGGAACCATTGCTGAGAATAGACGCAGGCTTCACCGAAGGATCCCAAGGAAAGAGCATTGGACTTCCGTAAGAGCTTTGCATTATACGAACAGTCGTCCTAAGTTGATGTCCTAGATATCTTAAGAATGCTGATTTATTTTGCAAAAAGCCTTGTACGTCTAGATTTTTGACAACCACAGACATAACTCCTGATACAAGCTCGGGAGGATTTGCTTCACAATCCATTCCGTCCCAATCGCATTCAGGGTTATTGCAACCTTGATCGCAAAAGCCGTCCCCGTAATGTCTGGTGCAGAAGTTGTTATCCACAGGATTACATGGTTTCAGCTTTTTCTCACAATCCCTTCCATCAAAAAGACAATCTTTGGTGTTACAACCTGGATCACAAACGTCATTGGCGAATGATAACCAGCATTTAGGTGTTGTACAGTTCTTCCAAGGATTCAACCCCAATGAGCAGTCTCCTCCGTCAAAGTCACAAGCATAGTTGTTGCATTCTTCGTCACAGTGCATATCTCGAGATTTAGCTTTGCAGTTCATCAACTCACACTTTTTACGATCATAACCCTGTTAAATTAAGTAAAAGCTCGAGTTAGTTCAACTAAGATTTTTAGTTAAAACGCATAAGTAAAATTAGTATATAGCATTGAATAAAACTTACATCAGGATCGGAGCGTTCACAATTTTTTCCTCCCCAGTATGCAGGGCACCTACACACATAGCCGTTTCCTCCCGTTTTTACTTCACAATGACCATTATTTAGACAAGGTTTCATTGAGCAATCAGTCCGCATATCGACTTCGCAAAACTCTCCCTGAGTTCCTCTAGGACACATGCAATTAAAGTTACCCCCTTTAATCAAACAAGTTCCTCCACTTCTACAAGGGTTGTTTTCACAAGGGGACCCCTTAAATTGGCATAGTTCTCCGTGAAATCCTACTGGACAAGTACACAGTCTGATATCAACCCGGTTTTTTCCGCCCCCTGCAGACCTGACGCTGCAAATCCCACCATTTTGACAAGGACTATTGTGACAAAGCTCTACTCTCTTTTCGCATAAAGGTCCTGCAAATCCAGGCTTACAATCGCATCGATAATCATTAACAAGCTGTACACAATCCAAGGTACCGGGAGAAGAGCAAGGGTTTGACAGGCATTCGTTAATATCGCCTTCGCATTTAGGACCAACATAACCAGGCATACATTTGCATTCATAGCCTCCAATCTTATCAATACAAGTCCCTCCATGAAAGCAAGCTCCGTCGAAACAGTCATTGACATTGATTTCACAAAGTTTTCCCAGAGTTCCATGAGGACAAGAACAGCTAAATGACGTTACGCCATCGTGACAGACGCCATTGTTCATGCAAGGGTTTTTACCCGATCCGACATCACAATCGTTAATGTTTATTTCGCATTTAGTGCCTTGGAATCCTGGTGCACATTTGCATTCATAGCCACCGATCTTGTTGATACATTGTCCATTCAAGCACGGCATTGTTGCACACTCGTCTATTTCTGTTTGGCAATAACTTCCTGTAAACCCTTCTTTGCAAATGCAACGATGTTCTTTCCCGATGTCTTGACATGTTCCATTGTTGCAGAGTTGACTTAAAGGAACGCCTTTCCTTAATGATGCATCGTGACAAGAAACCATTTCTACGTCACACATCATTCCAGCCCAACCCGGCGTACAACGGCAACTGAATGTATTATCCTTTTGCTGACATAACCCATTTTTACAGGGACTCGTACTGCACCAGTCCACAAAGCTTTCGCAGCGTTCTCCATTGTAGCCATATGGACATTGACAGCGATAACGTCCAAGTCCGTTAACCTGACATGTAGCCCCATTGTGACAAGGCTTACTGTCGCAAAGGTTGACTTCATGCTGGCAGTTGGAACCAGTGTATCCGAATCCACATATGCAAGTGTAGTTGTTAACACCGTCGACACAAGTACCACCTGCGATTTTTATATTCATTTTAGAACGATAGATTATGACACGGCTGATTACAATAGTAGAAAGTAAGATAAATATATACCATTCAAGCAGCTTGAGTCTGTACAATCAGCATCATTTATGTGACAATTTGTACCAGAAAAACCCGGATCGCAGGTACATGAATATGAGTTGACGTAATCCGTACATTTTCCATTCACACAGGGATTCGGGGAACAATCTAGTAATTATGCAAAATTGAAGTTTCCATATTAAATTGCATGCATACGGGCAGATGTGGGCGGTTATAGGTTACTTACCATCATGATCAACCTGACAATGTCGTCCTACAAAGCCATCAACGCATAGGCATGTATAGTTTCCAATTCCATCCAGACAAGTGCCCCCTGAATTAAAAAGAGTAAACAATGATTTATGATATGCTCATGTAATTTAATAAATCATCAATTATAAATCATTATCTTAGTCTTACCATTCAGACATGGCGAAATGGCACATTCGTCTCCTGTACAAAAAATCAGCCGTTAGTTAAGGGTCACTATCAAAACTTTCAATGGACCACCGATAAAATACTTAACGAAAGAAAATAACGTCGAAAAGAAACGACTATAGACTCACGGTTTGTCAAACAGTCCCTGCCCTCGTATCCCAAAGAACACTCACAAATGTAAGACCCATTCGTATTCTTACAAACCCCTCCGTTACGACAGGGTGATGATATTTCTAAATAAAAGCAACCCCCACTTGAAATCATTAAGCATTTTGGTTTAATGAACGCCAGATGTGGAACTTTTTAAGGAAACTTACGGCATTCATTGATATCTTCATCGCATAGACGACCAGTGTAACCCAGTTCACAACTGCAGGAAAAGTCTTGGTAATTATATGAAGGCTTGCACTTCCCGTTTTTACACCTGTTTGGAAAGCAAGGGTCCAGTTTGATTTCACAACGAGCTCCAGTCCATGGAAGATCGCAAAGACATTGGTATCCATTGACCATGTCCAGGCAAGTTCCTGAAAAAAATGTATTTAAGTTTGGGCTGGTATAGCTTCATAATACCATTAACTTGAAATGTAGAAGTGCAAGCCGCATTTACCTCCATTTTTACAGGGATAAGGTTGGTTTTCAATATGACATTCATCAATATTGATTTCGCAATTCTTTCCCTTGAACCCATCCTGACAACTACAGTTATACCCGTTGAAAAAATCCTTGCAAGTACCGGCGTGCTGACAAGGATTACTGGCACAGAAGCGTTTCTCCATATCACATCGCTTTCCCGTGTATCCCGTTTCACAATGGCAAATGTAGTTGTTGAGATCATCTTTAGGAAAATATGAAAAGAAAATATAAGTATTCATAGCAAAGAAGTCCTCAAATATAAAACATATGCCCTATTATGAATGTCTCACCTTCGCAAGTTCCATGAACACAAGGATTTGAAGCACATTCTATGTAACGTTTGCAAAAGAAAATAGTGAAGTTCCAACTTTTATATTTTTCATCGGCTATATCATAAATTTAATTACCATCAACATCGCTTAGGCATCGTGAATCAAAATATCCTCTCGGACAAACGCATCGAAATCCATTAACCAGATCGATACATGTACCTGTAAAAGAAAGTAGGAATGTTAGTTGTGCATTTAATTAAAGCAGAATCCACTAGACTTAGAAAAAAAGTATTGCATACCTCCATTGGCGCAGGGTTGAGATAGACATCTACGAAACAAATTTATGTGTTTATCACTTGGATTTTTAAAAACACTACAAAATTAATCTATTATAAATCTCTTTATATTTTATTAATTACTCATTTATTTCCTTGTCACAGTTCATTCCAGCAAAACCGGCAGGACATTCACAGGAATACCGGTTGATTCCGTCAATGCATTTCCCATTATTTAAGCATGGATTCGATGCACCTGTAAATAATTTATGTATTTTAGAAAACTCAAATAAGTTTAAATCTTTGACAGGAAAGACAAAATTTCAAGCGTATGCAAAAACTTACAATCATTTTCATTGTTCTCACACCGTTTCCCATTTGTTCCCTTAGGACAGTGGCATGTAAAACCACCAGCATACATCTCACAGGTTCCACCATACATACAAGGGTTGTTTTGGCAAAGGTTCTAGCAAATTACATTTATATTTTATATTAAGGTTTAAGATTTAGTTATCGTACTTTGTTCATATTTATACATGTAATTTTTTAGCGTACGATTTGAGTTTGACAGAAGTGCCCACTGTACCCAGGATTGCAGTGGCACTGGAATGAGTTAATCCCATCTGAAAGTATATGAACTTGTAATGAAACAGCCTATCTAAATTTCTGTAATTGATTTTATGAACGGTATACACTTTGAGAAATAAAAATTATACCCATGCATTTTCCATAGTGGCAAGGATTACTGGGACCGCAGTCATCAATATTAGTCTCACAGTTATCTCCACTAAACCCAATCGGACACATGCAGTAATATGTATTTCGTCCGTCATGACAAGTTCCACCTAAATTTAATTTATTAAAAATTATTTCATGCAAAATACTTGCAGGAGTTACAGCAATCATATGCAATAAAGCATTTTTTACCATTCTGACAAGGAGAACTTGCACACTCATCGATATTTATTTCGCATTTCTTTCCCAAAAATCCTGGCTTGCATCGGCATTGATAACCATGAATATTCTGCACATAAGAAATAAATCATAAATACTCAAATAATAATTTGAAATGTTTCCTCAAAGGTACGCAAGGCATGACCAACTTACATCGATACAAGTAGCATCATTTAGGCAAGGATTAGGTCTGCATTCGTCAATATCTTCGTCACAAGTGGAGCCAGTGAATCCTAAAAGTCAACGAGCATTTTAGCATTCATATAGCATAAACATACATTCTGTTGAAGAAGTTCAGTAAATTGTTCTCCAAGTTGAAACAAAGCTCTCCAGCACCATTTGATCAAGCATATCTGATAAGATTAGTTTCTGAAACTATCTTCATAGTATGAAGTCGCGTCCCTGAAAGAATCCCTAGATAACCCTACGACTACTTACTTCAAAACTGAAGCATAAAAATTAAATCCATCCAATATAAACTCATACAAGCCTTGATCTCATATAACGACGATGGGGAAAAAGCGAAAGAAATTCAACTAAAAACGCAGCAGGGCTCCTTATTTTTGAAGGGCTCTTCTCAAATTCCATCCTTTTACATTAGGCGACAGAGAGCCTTTTATTATAAAAGGAACTTTCCTACTTTTACAATACTTCATAGGTAAGTAGTTTGGAGGGTCTTGCTCAATAACAAATGGAAGGAGCTTTACTATAGTTATTACACACGACCCAAATTGGGGCTCATTGTGAACAGAATTTTGATTTTATGTTTCTTCAACAAAAATCCTTCGATGAGGGTTACAGTTTACAGTCATGCATCTCCAGTTCCTTCTCTTCTAGTTCGGGGTTACATACAATAGCTAGTCCAAAGACATAATATGTATGATCTCCTGAAAAATATTTTTTCAAGACGATGAATAAGTCCAAAAAGCCCTTCGCTAAAGTTCATTTGCTTTAATCTCTCTAAACCTTATTTTCCCTCAATCCTGCGGGTAGTAAATTATTGATCATTCTTTGTTAGCGTTTCCATTTTATACCCATTGCCATTATTCCTTCCCTACTATCTTCAGGTTTGAAGTTAGAAATCGAAACAAGCCATGTGCCTATCAATTCGGATTTAATTGGATCAGACTTTGTTTTCCGGGGAAGCGCAATTTTCATGAAGTTATGCTGTGTAATATTTTTAGTTGTAATCAAAGAGTAGCAAAGGTTATCATGAACTATTACAAGCTCGAAAAACGACAAATAAACTATCAATCAAAATGAAATTTTCCGAAACTGAATTTTTGACTTCTGACGACATATGCCCTTACAACATCAGTTAAAGCTTATAATCATTCATGTTAAAATGTTTTTTTTGCTAAAGATCAAGCTTTCTTTTCATTTAGTGACATAAGAAATCATTTCTACAGTTGAGAGTGCACGACACATTTCGAGATCAGCTAAACTCTGTTAAACGCGTGTAATGAAACCCATTTACATTTGATCCAATAGTTTATCTAGTAATAGGTTTATTGCGACCAAACTATTTTAAAATGATTAAGCTGTACACTCAATCCTATTGACCGTGTCGTCTAGCATCAAACTTAAGTTGACTTTTGCTTATCAAACATTGTGTGGATGATAAACCCTCTTGAAAAAAATGTTTGCACTCTGAGTCAGCAAGTAATAAAATGGAGTTTATAATGGAGTAGTTAAAGGTGATATTTGAGCCCAGAGAAGAAGGTGGTGGGATAGCAAAGGCAAAACAAAAAGCTGAAGCCTGTTTTATGCTGGTCCGTATAGGATTACCATTACCAGTTTGATACTGATAAGAAAATGAAATGTAAAAAAAACAATTCCAACATCTTAGATCATACATGGAGATGACTACAAGCTGTATAGACTAACGAAGACGAGGTACATTAGGATTAAATTTTCTCTATTCATCCGTCAAACTCTTCTTGGTAACGTAACTATTTACTCCGCTATACCCTTGAATTAGAAGAGCTAAGAAATGCACTCCGAGAGGTTACAAAAAACCTGCTTCATTGAGATGGGAGGGTTTATGAAATGGCTGGCTAGGCTGCTAGTGATTTTAAACAAGTAGAATGATGAAATATGACTCCATTTTGTTTAGCCAATCTTTTGAACAACCGTTTATTTAACTCCAACTGTACTCCAAATTCTCAAAATTTTCAAAAAATACTCGGAGCCTTATACAGGGTGGTCGGTAAACATGTATCCAAACAAACTTTTCGAATTATTTTTGCGATCATTGTATTCCATGACT
>JAQFZX010001156.1:0-35001 GCA_034682405.1 Hydroisotoma schaefferi | reverse complement strand
GTAGGTTACAAATTGAAAGCAAGGCATACAAAACATACCATTCCAGGGTTACTCCTGTACTACATTCCTTTTTAGTGAGCACACTACAAATCCTTGAATTCGAGCATAATCAAAGTCATAGGCTCACCTTCATTTTTTCAAGTGTCAAAATAAAATAAACTCACAAGGTAAATTAAATGAGTCCAGCTTATAGCGATAGCTTATTAAAGTCATTTTGGCATCCCTATTCCCTACCCAATCCCATAAAGCTAACATCCATACGCCTATCGATTCTACAATTCTCCGAACTACATTGAGGTCCGAGGGTCTAATTGAGTTTTCATCGATAAATGCTTAATTGAAATCCGGTGATAATATTTTCCCGAGTCATTCGTTTATGCAAATATAGCAAAACAACAAAGCAATTGAAAAATTCTACGAACTTTAATCTCATTCAAGTACTTTTATCATCCAGTCACCAGTATTGAGTTTAAAGGTTTAAATTAACTTGAATGTTTTCTGTATAAAAAGCGAATCAAAGTATCAACTACTTTGACATATCGAACTCTGAGCTACTTGAAAAAAATACTTGTAGTGCTTTGAAAGCTTTTTGGCTGCCTTAAATTCTAACTATCAAAGATCTTATTTATTGAAAAAAGTTGGGTTTCAATTGAAGGCGAGGAAAGAAAGGGTAATTTTAAGGTGAATTTTGATCTAAATCCTTATAAGCAATGCTAAGGATAACTAACATTTCACTGTATAAGGTCCTCCTGCATTTAAAAGGTCTAGCGTAAGTTCATTTAGTAACAGAGGCACAAAAGCTCATTGTTAGCCTCCCTTCCCCCACTACAGAGTATGAGTATAGCTAGCCAAACATGATACAATGCATTTTGCATTTACAAGACTGCATTGTTTGATAGCTTATTTTAGTTTAAAGAAATTTTTATGAATAGAAAATAAAAAGCTATCGTGCACTGCCCAAGCATGCACGTTGTAAAATATAAATAGAAGGAACATATTAAATAGTTGCAAGCCTAACTCTCATGAACTAACTCATTGCAGTTAGTTAGTTACTGAGTGAGTGACTTGCATACGAAATTTGGGATGTAATGACAATTTGATAAATCGTTGTTAGACAGAACAGAAGCCATTCAAACGTCTACCATGCACACAGTTTGTTCTCAAGGCATACCAAAGATTAGTCTCTGAAAACAATTAACAGTAAATTATACCGTGGTTGGTGGTTATAACTTTTTTTTACAGGCGATTGATTGACTATAAAATATTTTAAGGGATTATCGAAACCGAAAGTCAAGTGATTTGCTGAAGTTTCAGAGATTGCAGTGAATTTAATCTCTGGTTAGATTTAACAAATAAACGGTTGAAAAAGGTGAGTAGGTGAGTTGCTTAGCTTACTAAGCAGAAATAAGAAGAAAAGGCAACCAAACCTTAATGGAAATTTTTACATGCATTGCCCTAGTTCATCTAAAATCCATTAAATCAGTTTTTTTAATTTTTTTTATTCTAATGTATTCGACAGAAACATCAAATAAAGTATATAGTTTCTTCCATTTTTTCATAGTCCGTGTGAAGTGTGTTTGAGTTTCTTGTTGCAACCTTTGTCTACCTATATCTCGATTGAGATGATGGTTGCCTCATCGAATTTTATTTGAGCAAATTAACAGTTATTATTAACTGAAGGATATTTTTTTGTAGTCCACAATGTAGCATAAATATTTTCGAAACCTTGTTAATTTTCAATTTAACGTTACTCATGTAGACGTTGATTTGTAATAAACAGAAACAACCAAAAGCGGGTGTGTGATGTGCTATAAACTAATCCATTCAGACTCACGTTTCACATCTTTTTGTATCCATGCAGAATGTTTTTGTCTATGATACTTTTTGCTTGACTCTTTGAAGCAATGCGGAAGGTTATGACTTATTATTAATAGGATTTATTGGATAATTCCCTGTAGATAATATATAAATGATGCATAACTAGCTATAAATCTATCCGAAAAGTTGAACTTTATAATTATCATAATAATTATTGCCGTTGTCAGACAGGATAGAAGGAGCATCTTAGTTTACTTTGTACAACATTCATTATATCCATTTATTACAGGTCAGTCCATCAATCGAGGTCCAGGTTCCGGGTGCGCCATAGTTTCTCCCGTTTATGGTCAAGTATTTGGACGGAATGGAAAACCCAGCGTTAGAGACTGAGGTGGAGTACCTAATTGTTTTTTTTAGACATTTGTAGAAGAAGTTTGATATTTCATGAAATGAAGTTTATCCCTTGAAAACTATGTAATTTAACATGCACTTCAATCTGAATAAAAACAGAAGGAATCCTTCATGCAGGCACAGTATAGTCGTTAAACGTAGAGCTGAGCAGAATTTATGAGACCATCGCATCGCATGCATACAGACAGACCCGACAGAGACTTTCAACTTAATTTTTAATACTGATCAATTATTCAGTCTAAAAATAGCAAAAAGGTAGAAAGTTGTTTGAGGGATGTCTTAAATAATGACGATGATATGATAAGTTCTTCCCTTAATAAAGAAACCCATTACATTATACCCTCGTACACTTTCCGTGCGAAAAGGATAGTTACTAAACCTAACTCTCATCAATAGTCAAGAGTGTGGAAATAAGTGATGAGCTGTATATTTTTTTGAGATTAAGATTAGCTAGAATGAGTTAGATTTATGAATGGAAAAGAATCACGCATTTTGCCTACAGTTTTGATTCATATGGTTTATTTCATTTCCTTACATTTTTAACACAAAGTTGAGTTGACAGTTTATGAATTCATGTCGGAAAAAGTTGCACTTACCTTAATACGTCGTCAATGATCTGTTTTTGTTATTGATTCAAAGTGAGTACTGCAAGGATTGAGTACAATTTGATTAGGCTTGGAAAGTAGGAAAAATAATGATGATACGATCATAATAATATAATGAGGATGAGTAAATATTTATAGTTCACATGATGAATTTACATTGAAGAGCTTATTATTGTAATCCTCCGTCATTGATTATAATGCTTTAATATGGTTTTTGAAACAGAATTCAAGAATTACGCTTTGTAAACTTGTTATTTACTTGGATAAAAAACAATAACAGAACAGAACTTGACAATCAGAGGCATCAGGCATGCATATAAACTGACTTGGTTTAGAGAATTTTTGTTCATGGCTTTTGCTTAATAAGGTCGTATGAGGTTCATGGGTCTTCAACTGACAACGAAGACTGCTATTTTTCTCATTTAAAGTTAAAGGTGTTGTTGAGAAAATTCTAACTCTACTTGAATCTAAGTGTCAGTCTCAATATACTCTACTGCACCAATTTGGATTGTACCGTGAAATTATGCACGGAACAATGTCAAAAGTATCGCTAAATTAAAAAAAAGCATCTCTAATAATAAAAGCAGTAGCTAATGCTGTTTTTATTCAGCACGCAAGCAAAGAATTGGACAGTTAAGTAGGTAATTATTATTACTATTATTATACTGAATGAAAGATGCATGTTTTCATCTCCGTCATGGCTCTGATTAAAGTAAGTACATGCATCTGCTCGCATTATCATTGTCGTTTCTGTTCTGATCCTTAGGAGGAAAACTCGAAGCAAATTAGCAAAAAGGTTTCCCATTCCAATGGAAAGCCAACGCAAGAATTGGTATCCAGTTCAGAAGGATCTTTATCAGGGATATCAAGCGATGCTCCATTAACAAAGAATCCCGATTCCTCGCTTTACTACGCTATTGAGGATGACCCACCTTGGTATCTTACAACTTTTCTTGGCTTTCAGGTTAATATTATTGGATATTTATACAGTTAGAAATTAATGACATTGCTAACTGCAAGCGCTTAGATACTAAATTTTCCATTCCAGCATTACTTGACCATGGCCGGGGCAACGGTATCAGTACCTTTCATTCTTTGTCCAAAAATGTGCATGGCAGATGATGATCCAGGTCGGACAGAGATCATTTCAACGATAATCTTTGTCTCTGGGATTGTTACACTTTGTCAGAGTACGTTTGGTACTAGACTGCCGATTATTCAGGGTGGAAGCTTTTCATTTCTCGTCCCTGCTTTGGCCATTCTGAGTCTTCCTGAATGGAGATGTCCAGAGATCAGCTTTCTGAGCCCAGAGGAGCGTACAGAAGTTTGGCAAAGAAGAATGAGAGAGGTTCAAGGGGCAATCATTATGGCTTCTATTTTTGAAGTTTTATTGGGTCTTTTCGGTAATAATATTGTATTGGCTTTGACGGAAAATTGAGACAGAATGCAAAGTTCACTTCATACAATGATCAATATTCGACCTGATTTAATTAGGCATAGTGGGATTAATTCTGAAATATATCACACCGATGACCGTTGCACCCGCTATCGCTATGATAGGATTATCTCTGTTCAAAGTGGCAGCGAACCATGCAGCCACTAACTGGGGAATTGCTGTCTTGTAAGTGAAGTTATAAGCTTTTTATAACTTAGTGGTAATCTTGCAGTATTGCAGTATGTGACGAATGATTAATGATTTACTGGAAATTTTTCCATACTGATAATTTAGAACAATCGTCCTTCTTGTGCTGTTCTCTCAATATATGCGGACAGTAAAAGTTCCGATTCCTTTTACAAAGTCGTCTGAACATAATGGTAGGATGATACGCTATCCCGTGTTCGAAGTCTTTCCAGTAAGTATTCATACACTTCAAGTCAATGTGGCAACATATAACATATTCGTGTCGTGTACTCTTTCCATAATTGCGAGCAACAACTTTCCATATTCAGATTTAAAAAAGGATTTATATGATATTAACAATGCTACTCGTCAACTTCCAATATTATGATGATGTTTATGCTCCAAAACCTTATGGGTAAAGTACGTGTGAGTAATTAAACTTAAAGCGCAAAAAATCCAGTTAAACGATTACTACCTGCTAAGGTTTACTGCTGTTAATGTTCTAAACGAAGCAAATGAAGTTTTAAATGAATGCTAGTTCGAAATAAAATCTCAGAGGCGGCTTAAAATATTATTCTAAAAGAGCTTAACTTTAATAATGATCCTATGAGTTTTGGTTTAATTGACGAATAAACCCCTATGGTTCCTATGAATTTAGGTACTCCTAGCAATAATTATATCATGGGGCATCTGTGCAATTCTAACGAAGACTGGGGCCCTTCCAGAAAACAATGCAGGAAGAACTGATATAAAACTTGCTATTATTGAGCAGTCCGCCTGGTTTCGAGTACCTTATCCCTGTAAAAACAGAACTAATTTCTGAACAGAATAACGACATACCTCTGTAATAATAAAATGCAATTAATATGGATGCATAAATTTTAAAGTTCAATGGGGCGTCCCAACGATTACAGCAGGAGCTGTGTTTGGAATGCTTTCTGGAGTAATTGCTTCAGCTGTTGAATCTATCGGAGATTACTATGCATGTGCTAGAATTTGTGGTAATAAAATCTGTAACTTCCAGTTTTTATTAATCTAAATATAAATTCAGAAAAGAGAAATAATCTATTCCGCTAATGTGGAATAATTAACATTTCTGAAATGTATGCAGGAGCTAAACCACCTCCAAAACATGCGCTAAATCGTGGAATATTTGTAGAAGGGATTGGCTGTATAATTGCAGGAATTATTGGTATTTTTCTCAATAATCTGATGAAAGATAACTTTCCTAAGTTAACCATACCGTTTTGATGTCATAATATGTATGCCTTAGGTACTGGGAACGGAACAACTTCATACAGTGAAAATATTGGTGCTATAAGCGTAACAAAAGTTGGATCAAGGAAAGTGATCCAAGCGGCTGGGATTTTGATGATAATATGTTCCTTGGTTGGGAAA
Organism: Hydroisotoma schaefferi; assembly: GCA_034682405.1. Classification (NCBI taxonomy): domain Eukaryota; kingdom Metazoa; phylum Arthropoda; class Collembola; order Entomobryomorpha; family Isotomidae; genus Hydroisotoma; species Hydroisotoma schaefferi. The sequence continues at coordinate 29,148 of JAQFZX010001156.1, read as the reverse complement.
TTCGGAGCCCTTTTTATCAGTATTCCCGAACCAATAATAGGGGGTATTTTCTGTGTAGTCTTTGCAACTGTTACGGCAGTAGGACTCTCTAACTTGCAAGGAGTTGATCTGAATTCATCTAGAAATATTTTTATAATCGGATTTTCAATCTTCTTTGGCCTAAGCATCTCACAATGGATGGATGCAAATCAGGGAGCCGTTAATGTAGGAGTTGATAGTATTAATCAGATTATCACAGTTTTGCTCAGCACTGGAATGTTTGTTAGCGGCTTTCTTGGTTTCCTTTTAGATAATACTATTCCAGGTAACCTTTTTAGCATGAGAAACAAATGGTACGAAGTACAAGTGGTTGACCAGCTTCAAAAGTTAATATCGCAATTTTATTTAATACGTGTTTAGGCACACGAGAGGAAAGAGGACTTGTAGCTTGGGAAGCGCATTTAAAGCTTTCCAATGATGATGATGCGAGTAACTTAAGTAAATCGTATGACTTTCCATTCGGAATGGACTTCATTAGAAGGTGGGTATTGCTTTAAATTGACAGTTTCATTGTTGCGATTTCAACATAGCTTCAACTAAATGATATTAAGTTTTAGGTAATAATATGATTATTATGGTCTCTTCCTTCTGTCTAGAGTACGTTGCCTTCGATTTCTCCCTATTTCACCAACATTTAGAGGCTTTGGTTCCAAATCAGCACTACCAAAAACCAACAAGCCTGCATCTACTGGAACACGTATTAGCAAAAACAAAGTATCCAATGCAGTAGTTCAAGACGAACTAAATTTCTCGAATGGAAATTTCAAAAATAGGCTGGACATTTACAACGCATGAAAGTGTTAAAGTGGAGCTTTAACCTTATGACGACCTTTTTAATTAATAATGAGAAATATTTTTATATACGGGACATGACCTACCTGTCCATGATTTTAATAGAAAATTTAAATTTGTGCAGCCACAATAATGGATGATATATTTACTTCGAATGATTGACGCATTCCTGTGGAGTTTTTTTTTATTATTTTGCATTAGTTCACCATGCATCTTAGCTTAGCTTGTCTTTAAACCAACCTGTCTCATTCTCATGCAAGAGTTGGGATGAAAAATGCACAAAGCTAAGTATTCTATTCTACATTTGCATTGAGAACCAGTTCCGAGATTTTTTTATTTTTTAATGAGTAGTGGTCGTCGTTGAAGTCGGGTTTTCTCCACTGCATGCAAAAATTAAAAAAATTAAAACTGTTTTCCATGAGTAAAAAAAATCTTGAACAATGCTTATGAAAAGCAGTTAATGAATTGAATTACGAAGTTAATAATAATAAAACGCTTTACCACTAACAAAATCCTACCCATTCTATACCAGCATTAAACTTGCACAGCACATACCTCCCTCCAAGTCTACAGAAGTAGATACATAAACCCTTCAGTTTCTGAAGTACTAAACAATTAATATTAATTATAAAGAATGTTGCAACTAATGTATAAGATTTTTAGCACTACTTTAATTTACTGGCGAATTAAAAAAAGAAATAGTAAAGTGAAGCCCTTGATTTAGGAGGCCAGTCTCCAGGTTCGTGTTATTCAGTGTCAGTAGCGTGACCTTAGGTCTTTTAGCCTAATGAATTCATTTTGCGTTGCACATCACATTACCGTAAATTTCCTAGCAAAGCTATACCTGTAAATTCCGCTATTTGCTATTATCATCCCTTGTAAAAATATTTAGCAATGAATTATCGTAAATACTCCCCTTACTGCAACTGCGAGTAAACTTATTGCCAGAATGAAATGCTGGGAATTTTGGTAGTAGAAGATTTCTTATCATATGCTTTAGAGGATACACATTTATTGCAGGTATTGACTATCCCTAAAGTAAGATTACACATGAAGTTAGTACTACAAACACAATGCAGACAGTGAAAAGGAAAGGGATTAAATAGTTAAATTGACTTCTTGGTTGGAGGTCAGAGTCGTCTAATGCTGTATATACAATGTGGTTATAACTTGGGAAAAACTTGATTCATAATGAACTTTATTATGCATGTTGTACATTATTGCGAAGGAGAGCTTTTAAAGAAGCAAACCAATATGTCAGGTTGACTATCCCATCCTATCTTTTGCTTATCATCAAGTATGGTTGGTTTGCAATCAACTCCCAAGTAATTTCACGGCTTATAATAACATCTTACCTTCAGTCAACCTGTGAAGCATGAAGCAAAGGGACGTCGAGATAACTTCAGATCGTCAAATATTTGCGTAACTGTTTGGCAGTATATGTTGTGCTTTGCATTACTTGTTTCTTTAAAAAAGATTGATTTTATTCCTTATGGCCACTGTGTGCGATGTTCTTAGCTCCGATACTAGTTTTTGAATGGTGACGTACTGTGAGTAGCTTTAGCGTGTAGAAGACACACCACTTTAGTACTGGCAATGATTATCTATTTTATGAGAATCTATCCTCATGGATAACCTTGTTGATATACGAGATAAATAATGAAGACTATAGAGTTAATTAATTGGTGGAAGGTTTCAAAACCGATGATGAATCCGTTTTTAATAATTCTCTTGCTGTTGAGTGTACAAAGTATTGTCCTCGGAGTAGAATATGGGCGTAAGTAGCTACTTTTGTAATTAGTATTTTTGGATGAACCCAGGATTACATTCACTGATGGATGATATTTTATTTTTTTTACTATTTCTAGCATCGTTGTCCTCACTGACGGGAGTCTTTGTAAACTGGAAAGGACCTGACCTTCTTAATATTGAGAGTGGTCGCCGGGTCAAATTAGAAAATTATCCAGGGTATGCCGCAGTGATCCCTCTGGTCACCGGGGACTCAAAAGGAACCTCAGAGAAAATATTTCAGGAGCGAGGGATTTCTACTCTAGGGGAGTTTATGGTCGAGGCTCCCAAAGGGTTTGGTATCATGGCCGTAATCCAGGAGCTGAAGTTAAGGAAGAGTACTCGTGACCGAGCGAACAATAGTACTTGTAGTGATTACATACAGGTGCGTTGGCTTATCAGAATGAGATGACTTTATTGCCTTTCTAGAGTATTAATTAACACACCCTTCTTATTCTTCCAGTTTGGAGAGTATCGGTCTGAAGGCGGTGGTGGAATTGTAACGAGTAAAATTTGTGGAATCATAAATAGAGACGATAGCTCATTAAAACCAGAGGGTTTACTTGGTCCAAGGGCTTTCAAGAGCCCTTCAGGCCGGTTAAGGATGGCTTTTAATCATGCATACGTGGCCGAGTTAGTGGATTCCCTTCTCGGGTCCCGACAGAAGCCTATTACTTTAAGAGTTGAAGTGGTTTTTACGGCCTATAAAAGTAATTTGAAACACGAATCTGTTTAAGGTGTAAATCTTTTTGCATGAAGTGCTCCTTAATTTTAAAATGTCTATGATTACAATTACAGCGGCTATTGACTGTTCTTCCGAAAGCAACGCCTCCACAGGAAGTGGCATAAAAGGGGATGAAGACTCATATGAACCCTGTACTGACTACTTTAGTGTGAATCAAACATGCATTAGTTCCAAATTAATATGTGACGAAGTATTTAACTGCGGGGGTGAAAATGACACTCTGGGTTCGGATGATAGTGTAATAACGTGTCCAGATAAGCCTGCCCGGACAACGGAAAAACCCCTAGAAGAAGAAATGTTAAATGATAGGTCAGAAAGTTATGGAAGCATCCCGGCATACAATTTTGGTGCTCCATCACTCTCATCCTTTACTCCGAGAAAATACGAGAGAAAGTTTAGACCCTATGTGTCCAGCAGTTCTCAATTGGGTTCTTCTTCCGGTGGTAGCTTTAGCTTTGATATAAATTCTCGAAGGGGGTATAGCAGCTCTCCAGCCCCCCCTTCAAGTACTGAAATTAAATCAGAGTCCGTGGTGTCAAGTGGTGATTCAAAAGCGTCACAAGACTCCTTAAATGCAAATCGTGTGGCGAACCAAAATCACGAAAATTCTATTCACCTAGAGACTGAAATATACAACAGGAGAGAGCTGTCTCATGCCATAAATTCTGTGATATATGGAGTGGCTTTTTTCATCATTTTTACTATTTTCATAACCGTTTTTGTAGTTTGCATCACGAAAAAGATTCAAATGACATGGAGTGCTCGTAGTGAATCTAGACATAATTCCGTTGGACAAGGAACGCTGGCGACAATCCCTTCCGTTGTCCCAAGTACGACAACTACAGTGATAACTCATAATACTTTGTGTGCACCGAGTCCTCAAAATAATACTACTGTAGTTGTATTGCAAATGCCACCGTCATTAGAATCTTCTGACCCTCCACCAGCTTATGACAGTCTATTCCCAATTCCAATCGATAGTAGCAGTAATAGTAGTCAGTTGGAGTAATAAATAGTGAAAAAATACGTTTTAAGTGTCACGTTCTTCTTAACTTGTACATTTCTACAAAGCTATTCATAATATGTATTGCAAGCAAACAAGCATTGATTACGTAGTTTGCTACATTGTTGTAATTGTAAGAGTATGGGCACTTTTTACGTAAAAGAACTGGTTCTGAGTACCACGCAACCACGAAATTAGTACAATACCATACGGAGTAATATTAACTATAGGAAGGTTTCCATTCCAGTTTGTGGCATGTGGACGTTAAAGTGGATGATACTGTTGTAGTGAGCATCATGTTTATGTGAATTTGTTGGAAATCTGACCATTAAATTTATAATGTTTTCAAGGTCTTTGTCAAGGTGTACAAAAAAGTTGCCTTGTTCTATTTGTCTTCTGGTTTACATTATTTACAGCAGTAGCAAGAACTATCAGAAGAAAACCTGATCCATGTTAGCAAGAACTACCACATTATTTGCGTAATCAGAACTCACAGGGAACGGTTGTGTGGAAAAGATATTAAAAAACCGATCTCACGAGTGCCTACGTGTATTTATGTTGATCATAACATATTCAGAGATCAATACAACTGATGCTTCGCTAAAACGAAAAAAAGTACATAATTTATTGATTTTAGGCTGTGAATGATATGGCTATTTTTTTGGAACTAATGCAAATGCAACTACTCAGGAAAAGGGAATTGTGATGATTGATTGGTGCTTCCTGCTATAGGGGATGCTGACGTTTTTTATTTCTACAAAAAATTTAACACTATTAACATGATTTTACCTACATCCTTAATTCCTTGTGCAATAAGTTTATAAGTGTCACTTCATCCTAACTAGCTAGAGTTAATAGTTTGCGTGAGCACAATCGTGAATTGTTATAAAATCTCATGCCCGCATTTGTTTCGACAATAACGAACTAATTTGTATGTTATCTGATATCAACTAAGCTACTTACTGTTGATTGTTGTAATTAAATTAAAATATCGTTGACCTTTCTGCTCGCCCATTAAATATAAGAATTAAAACCTGATTTTTTCCAAACGAACTATTTCTTGCATTTTCATCAATTGCTTTCTTACTTTAATAATCTGCTACTTCGCTGATAAGAGGGTCTACAAACCCGATGTACCAGATAAGTGGACTTAAATAAGAATAATTTGTGATGTCATGCTGAATCATGCTAAACTTGTCCAGTCTCTAAAAAAAGCTTTACCTATTATTCTAAGCTTGAATAAAATCACGTTTACATCGTGTTCCACTCAATTTGTCCAACTATTATATTCCAATCTCTATTAAACCTTCATTGAATCTAATGAATCAACTCATTAGGTATAAATTAAAGTTATAAAAGTCACATTTACCCGAATTCAGTCGACTATTTGGCTGAAAATAAATAGTTGGTATTGTAGTGAAAATAAAACATTGGAAATCATGAACATTTTTGCGGTTTCAGCGATAGGAATTATTTTTTATTTGGGAGCAGCTCAAGCCCAATACGATCCCAATTTTGTTCAAGGTAGAACGACGATAGTGCACTTGTTTGAATGGAAATGGAATGACATTGCGGAAGAATGTGAGAACTTTCTTGGCTCTGGTGGATTTGGAGGGGTACAGGTAAGGGAAGGCCCTTCGACATCCAATGATTTCCAATGCACTTATACAACTAAACATACCAGACCATATTTAAAATAGTTGAGGCAAATTAGCAAAGGTGTTCTGGAATTGTTAAATAAATGAATTCTTAAAGGTTTCTCCTCCAAATGAGAATGTGGTCTACAATTCTGACCACATTCACCGACCATGGTTTGAGCGATATCAACCAGTCTCCTATAAGCTTGAGACTCGTTCAGGAACAGAGGAGGAATTTAAGCAAATGGTTGGACTTTATTTAATAACTTATAATCTTAAATATAAATGTGTTCATCAGTTTCATAAAATGGTCGGCCGAACGTAATTCAGATTCATGTAAATATAAAACTCAGGTAGCTCGTTGCAATAAGGTCGGAGTAAGAATCTATGTTGATGCGGTCATTAACCATATGACAAGTGCCTGGCCGGCTGGTACTAGGTCTACTGGTTCATCGAAATTCGACGGTCAAGCAAAATCTTACGATGCAGTTCCCTACACTGAAGATGATTTTCATGGAGGTAATAGCTGCTCCACTCGCGATGGACAGATTGAGGACTACAAAAACTCAAATCAAGTACTAATCCTTCCTAAACCAAGGCATTTACTTAGTCAAACTTACAATTTTTTACCCAAACTCGACTATACCGTATTGCTACAATTAAAGGTGAGAAATTGCAAATTACTGGGCTTGTTGGACCTAGATCACTCTAAGCTACATGTGAAAGAAATGATCTTGGAGTTTTTCAACCGTCTAATCAGTTATGGAGTAGCTGGCTTTCGGTAACATTTGCATTTATACTGTAGTAGATGTCCTTACCTCATCTCATACTGCTCTGAAGAAATATTTTAGAACGCAAGCTATCTTATTTGTAGAATCGATGCATCTAAACATATGTGGCCACAAGAGTTGAATGCAATTTTGTCAAAGGTGAACGATTTAAGGACTGAGTTCGGGTTTAAAAACGGATCCAGGCCACTGATCTACCAAGAAGTTATAGATCTTGGTAACGAGCCCATAACTGCAGAGGAATACACTATAAATGGAAGAGTAACGGAGTTCAAATACGGGGCAAAATTGGGACACGTACTTCGAAAAGGGGACTATGCTAAGTGGCTTGTAAATTATGGTACAGCAACATCACGGAAGGAATCTTTCCAAGATCAGCAAATATACTTTCATTTATAGCTTATATTCTTCTAACCTGACAAAAATATTTTTCTAGGGGAGGGTTGGGGAATGCTTAAAGATAAGAAGTCCTTGGTATTCATTGACAATCATGATAATCAGAGGGGGCATGGGGCAGGTGGGTCAGCAATTTTGACTTTCAGGGATGCCAAGCTTTACAAGATGGCCAATGCTTTTATGTTGGCATTTCCATACGGTGTGACACGAATTATGTCTTCTTACTATTGGGAACAGAAGAAGTCAGGAGAAAAAGATATGAACGATTGGGTATTGTAAAATTATCTTTGTTCCACTAATTTCATGGAACGACTGCCTACATTTTTTTCCGTTTTTCAAAAATAGATTGGACCTCCACATGATAGCAATTTCAACATTCTCAATGTTACTATCAAGGACGACTTTACTTGTGGGAATGGTTGGGTTTGCGAACATCGTTGGAGACAAATTTACAATATGGTTCGGTTTAGGAATATAGTTGGAGGTTGTTTTTTGTAAATATTTTTTTAACTTGGAATCAAAATCAACTAGTTAATTAGAGGTATAAAATTGCGTAGATTCGTATTATAATAACTGGTGGGACAATGGACTTAATCAGTTTGCATTCGCTCGTCATATGAAGGGATTTGTTGCGTTCAATAATGACGATTTCCCCTTAATTGCTAAGCTCCAGGTAAATATCTTCGAGAAATTAAGTTTTAGAAATCTAATTAAACTGAAAAAAAAACCCAAATGATAATGCCAAAGGTTCATCACGTTTATTTTCTCCGGATATCAAATACTTTTTTGAATTTCAGACAACTTTGACTCCAGGAACTTATTGCGACGTAATATCCGGTCGATTATACAACGGAAGTTGTACCGGTAAATCAATTTTGGTGGAAAATGATGGAACTGCAAAGATAACCATATCAAATACTGATGAAGACCCGTTCGTGGCTATTCATATTGAGGTAAATTAGAGCTTTACTTCATGGTTACAAAGAGAACATATTTCTGAATTAGAATGTATTTTTTAGGATAAAGTTCCTCAAAATTAAAGGGATAATTTAACGGATCCACACATCATGGCATTTTGGCATTTACTTATTGGTTTCCATTCTTTTATCTGTACTGATATGATGCTTATAAAATTTGAAATAAAAATTGAGTAACTATGGACTAGAGATTCAAAAGCCAGCAATGCTAAAAAATGTAAAGGGCTAGTATAAAGCGTAGACTCATAGTTAGGGTAAGAAAAATTTATACATGACCGTATAGTTACATCGAAAGGGATAAACAGAAGGGGGAGAAAAATGAACGGACTCTTTAATTCCAGTGACTCAACTAATCAACGAGGTCAGATTATAAACCTTACATTTTTGGCACACATTGAGCATTTTAGATCCTCAAATTTTATATTTCTTTGAAGTTCTGACGATCGATAACAACAACAATGCAACGGAAAGGAAAATCGACCAAGAAACTTCCAACAAATTACATGATATGATGAAGAGAGGTCTGTAGCTTGGTGTCATATTTTACATAAACCACATAAGTCCGAAGACCTCCTGATTTTAAAGGTGCCTTATTTTGTCTTCCACACTTAGATAATGCCAACAACACAGTTTTTATCAGTACGGATGCCGCAGCAAAAATTACTGATCGTGCTTTGAGAATTGCTTTTGGTAAATAACATAATAAAGAGTTATAGCGTTAATATGAATTTTTCAAACCTACATATCAAGCTCGGATTTTAATTTAGACCGGTGGACAACAGAGGCGGAGGTGTTAAGTCACAAATCGCTCAGTGAAAGTTATGCAGAGGGTACAGGAAATAATGAAATTGTTGGCCCAACCACCGAAGTTCATAGGTCTAATGTTTCATACGACGACAGCAATAAGTTCCCTAAAAATGCATTTTCATCCGATTCCAATTCCCAATCAAAACCACCGTTAAGCCATTTCGGAACTCCCAGTTGCAGTTCCTGTCAACACAATAAACCGTCACAAAAGCAATCGCAAGAGGGAAAGAGGAACTAATGATTAATTCCCCTTTTGGGTTCAGCATTTCAGTTTCTAAATATTAGCTGGAAATGTTGATAAAAACTGCTTAACCTGCTTGTGATAAAGAATAGTCAAACGTGAACAATATTTGTGACGCGACAAATCAACTTAACTGCCTCAAGAGTATTGATGCTGACGCTGTATAGTTGTAATTACAATAAGATTATGCAAATTGCCTGTTGATTGCCTTCACTTTTTCTTCCCCTTCTGAAAAAAAGTTGCCTCATCGGTACCCCAAATTAATAAAGCTGTATTGCTAATCACAAAATGCATTGTCTTTCCTTCTGCTTATTTCAACAGCTACGTTATGTAGTATTGTATTCTAATTGTAACGATGGTTGAGACCCAAGAAATACTAACTAATCTATACCCAAGATGTGGAAGATTGCACGTAACAAATTTACTTACGTGTATAGATAACTGAGCTTACTAAAATTGCTTTCTATTTAGTTCCATGGGCAGGCTGTTTATTACATTCAGTGTAACCGTTAGTTGAATAATATTTAGCTACTTAAACAGAGAATAGATTAATAAAAGGCATATCATTTTCGAGAACGTGCGCGACAACATGTTATCCAGTTACGTAAGTAGCCTACGTTTTGATTATTAATTGTTCCTTCCGTTTGCTGCGTAAGAGCAACTATGACCTACGCCAGAATTAATTAAAGGCAGAGAAAGAGTACGTTGATAAATCGGAACTTTTCAGGTATACCTCATCCTTCTTGGCCTAGTCACGGTCAACCTGGCTCAAACGCAAAATCGCGGAAGAAGACTTCAGCAGCGTCAACCTGTCATACCTATACCTGAAGAACAGGAGCCTGAACGGCCTAAAGTTTACGAAATTCAGCGACAAATATCCCCCAATCTGGGAGATGGCAAGTTTGGCTACTATTCTGCAACCTCAGATGGATTAGAGTCAGAGCAAGTAGGGTACTTTAATAATCCCATCCAATCCCAAGTTCACCAAGGGTCTTACACAACTATGGACGAACATGGTAAAGTAGTTAGGATAGATTACATCGCAGATAAAGGTGAGTTTCGACAAAACCCTTATGCAAAATGTAAACCTTGATTTGGAGGTCTTAAATTATTGTATTCAAACGTCTAGATGGTTTCCGACCTGTTGGACACAATGGTGCGTCAATCCTTCCAACTTCACCACCAGTCCCCGCAGAACTTGCCGCGGCTACAGCGGACATACTTAGACAGCAAAAAGAAATTAGGGAACAGCATTTGGGATATCTGCGTGCTGGTTATGCTGCACATGGCTAAAGAGAATGGCCCTACCGATAAGCTAAATACTTTCACTTCATAAAAGGATAATAAATACTTTTTCTGTCATTGTTATCTTATCTTAGCTAAAAATACAATAAAATGCAATGCCAGAACTATAATTTCCTTAACTGTGTTTGCTTTTGTACTTTAGCTTGGATTTTATGCATCGCGTTTAACTACCATGAATAATATTCAGTTTATATCAAGTTCATTCATAATTAAAAACTAAGGTATTGACACACATAAGTCACCATTATTTCATTAATCTGAGTTTTTCATGAAAGACTACGCATATTACGGTTAGGTTTTAGGATTTTAGGAATAAAATAAACCGGTTTCATGAGAGTATAGACAGCAAGGAATAGGAGGATACCTGTGTGGTTGTTTGGTTGGTGAAGATGGCTGAAGGTTTTAAACAAAAAATAAGAACTTAAACCACTTGCAGTTTAATTGCATTATTGCAGGGGTCGGCAAAGCAAAGATGAAGCTGGGGAATGAAATTGCGAAATTGGGTTGCAATGCAAAGTAAGCGTATATAATTCCTTGGTACAAGCATTTTCTGCACATACACATGATTTTGACGATGATCGGATAAGCTGTAGGCAAAGCGTTTCTTATAAAGAATAAAATAGATAGGGAAAGATTGTAAAAAAAATTGCTTAATTGTTACTTGTTGTTACTATTGCTGCTAGTAATAGTCGAAATTTCATATGGTGCAAGGTACCGTGACACTAACACAGAGTTTCTATTTGAGAGTTTGTTCAGTTAAACTTCCTAACTGACTTCCTAAGCCATATATTACCATTTAAACACGAAGTAAATACCAATAATATTTCAAAAGTTAAGGATTTTTGACAAAGTGGAGTGTCGTTTAAGAAAGCGGAAGAATAACCATGTAAGTTGTTGCTTTATACCTTATTTGATAATAGATGAATTGTGATTTATTAAATAAATTATGATCTTAATTTTTTTTTAGGTTTTATTACATCTTCTTAATATTGATAGCATTAGTAGGACTGTTTGTCCTGCACAACGTCCGTAGGATTATTCAAGAAAAAGTGGTAAGTGTGTAGCTCATGAATGAATACATAAAAACTGGATAAAAGCGTCACTTAAATTTATTGACTTTCCAATGATATAGCCAGAGCTTGGGAAGTTTCTGACATCCGTTGCGTCAACATGTTGTCCACAGCAAGACTTGCAAGACTAACAACTTCAAGAAGTGCAGCGCAATCAAAGATTAAATACATTTCTAATTAATTTGGATACTAGAAGGTTATGGCTGAGTACGCTAATGTTACTATTGGTGCGGTGATTAGTCTAATAATGAAATAAAATGTACTGTGCAGACAATTTTTATACATAATTGTTAAAAAAAATTATCAGTCGCCTCGCCGGGGACCTTTATTTCAGAAACTTTCTCGCATTTTGCATATCTTTCATGCCACCGCACCGGGCTTATCTGTCCTTCACCCTCCAACTAAAAAAACCTAAAACATCAAAACATGATGGGTTATCAATGATAAGATAACCCACCCTTTATCACGATCATTTGTGATTTGTCAAGCTAGAAAAAGCAATATGTACGTACATAAGTTCTATCTACATCTATCCATCCATAAATCTATTATTAAATGTATGCAAAGTTCAAAGTAACTGAAATGTTCGTTTTCGAAAAAGGTCAGCCGATTTTTCGAACTGAACTGTTTGTTTTTGAAAAAGTTCGGCCGATTTTTCGAACTAAAATTCGATTTGAATTAGTTTTCCTCGATCGAATTCCAACGAGAAGGCTTTGATGATATGAGCAAAAAAGAAGCTCAAGTTTAGCAAAAAAGAAGAAACTCTAAAGTTCTACACACTTTCGGTGAAAAAGTGGACGAGGGAATTATCACTTTTTAAAATCCTTTTGTATTTTGTAAGTTTATTTTTTTTAAACTCAAATTTTACGATTTGTTTTGCGTTATTTTGCGAATTTACCGAGAGAGCCAGTTTTCTGGCTATTATTTTGCCAGGAAAGTTTCACTTTGAAAATGGTAAACATGAATTCCAGGACCTGACGGTTTATTTGACAAGTTTGGAGTCATCTTGTCCGGCGGACGGACCGTTTTTTGGATTGGTAAAGTGAAAGTTTTTCGAAGAATTTAGAATTTATGAAACTTCGGATTTGTTTTTAAATCTGTGGTTTCAACGTTTCAAGCCATTCAAGCTGAACTGTTGATTAGAAAAGTATTTAGAGTTCTGACTGAATGATTTATGAAATAATTGCAGAATCCCTGGATGAGTGTCTGTGTAGCTGACTTGACCAATTTATTGAAAGCTGGTGGATTTTGTTTTGATTGCGGAATCATGGTTTCAATAAGGATACTACCGTTTCTGAAGGGAAATCTCCGATTGCTGTCTTCTTATCAAGGGACGGCAGGGGTGGACAGTTTTAAATTGAGTTGCCGTTGTCAAAATTTAAGATTGTACTCGGCAATTAGGTGGAATGATGACGAGAACGATGATAATGTTACCAGAAAGACTTTGAAAAAGAACAAGAAGGTCCCCCCGCGTTCTGCCTTTGTGGACAGCGTCTACATTCATCTAACAGCTGGTACGGGAGGTCAAGGGTTGCCCACGAAGGGGGGAGTTGGAGGTCGAGGAGGGGACATCGTTGCTGTTGGTACTAAGAAAAAAGAAACTCTGTATGATCTCGTGAAGCAGAACCCAGGAAGGGAATTCACAGCACCGTCGGGCTCAGATGCTCGGTTTTTCTCTATATTCGTAAATGCATGTCCGGCATCTCTTCAGTCTTATTTAAAACTCTCTAGAGTTGATCGTCCAATAGGTACACGCATATTTTCAGTAGTTACATATTATGTCAGTTGTAACTCTGGTTCTGATTGTGGAAGTTTTAATTTTTTTTAATCAAGGAACGTGGCTGCTGTTTTGGCCTTGCACGTGGGGCCTTTGTTTAGGAACTGTCGGATACCCTGACCTTAAACTTCTAGTCCTTTTTGCAACGGGTGCATTCATTATGCGGGGTGCTGGCTGTACCATTAATGATATGTGGGATAGACATATTGATGCTAAAGTAAGAGTAATGTGAAGTAATAGAAGGCTTTCCTTCCTGTCTTATGCATTAAGAAATGTGACTTTCACTTTGATGAAAATGCTGTCTTTTTAGGTTAAACGTACTGTTGACAGACCCTTAGCATCTGGACAACTACGCATGAGACATGCAGCAGGATGGTTGGCATTTCAGTTGAGTCTAGCACTGTCCATTTTGTTCCAGTTAAATAACCCGTGTTTTATTATTGGAGTAGCATCTTTAGGTAAGCTGGTATTTTATTTTGGAATGTGAAACTAAAACCTTAAAAACCTTTAAAATGGGAAACTAATTTCTACCATAGGTTTAGTCTGTATCTATCCTCTTGCTAAGAGAGTGACGAATTGGCCGCAAGCAGTTCTTGGATTGACTTTCAATACGGGTGTAATTATGGGTTATACGGCCGCTGCGAACAGTAATCTAGGATACATTACTTTCCCCTGGCTGGACCCAAGCTGTATTTCTCTTTATTTCGCTGGAGTAATATGGACGTTGATTTACGATACGATTTACGCCCACCAAGACCGTGAAGACGATGCTGAACTGGGACTTGGATCTACTGCTCGAAGATTTGGCGAAAATACTAAAACCTGGTTGACAGGGTTTAGTGGATTGATGATTTCATCGTTAGTAACTGCCGGAATAATGGCTGACCTTAGTTGGCCGTATTATTTAGGAACCGTAGGTGTCGCAACGCATTTAGTATGGCAGGTAATATTCGATTTCTGAAATAATATCTAATCCTTCCTAACATTATTCTAACTACCTACATCCAATTGACTAATATTTTCTTTAAACACTTACAGATTCATACCTTAGATATCCACGATGCTCAAAATTGTTCTAATCGTTTTAGTGCAAACCGGCACATAGGTTGGATTATCGGGCTAAGTATACTTGGCTCCAGTTTAATAACTTCGAAGACTGAGAAATCCAGCTCAACAGACACATCCTCTAATGTACAATCCGTACTAAATATTTTAAAAGCAGGTCAAGAATCCGAGCTGTTAACTGTAAAAAATGAAAACGCCACTAGTCCTCAAGTGAATTTTGTTCCTAACAGTTGATGAATTTTTTAATAATGACGTAGACATTTGTTGTTTTTAAATCACTAGCATATAGTACCAGACTGCTATTGTATTCGCCAAAAGCCGAATTTCAAGTAAATAAATTAAAAATTCAACGCATGCAAAAACCTACAAGCAGATCGACTTTTATCATCAAATGTTCTGGGGGACATTAGCATAGGGAGATAGGAAAGGGGAGGAGCTTGTTAACAACCATAGGATAATCCAAAAGTTTGGGAGGACATTGCCCAATTGTCGCTTATCACCTTTTTAATAATCGGTTCAATGGAAATGTCTAGAAATACGGCAAAAACTTAGCCAGGATGTTCCCTTCCGTAAAAACTCCAGACGAGGGAAATCATCCACGAGTACCCCGTCCAAGTTTACCAATTCTGACAGAGCCGCACCAAAATTAAACTCCGTCTTAGCGGCTTCGCCGATGCCACAATTTCAGAAAAGTTTGGAATTGCAGTTTTCGAAATTGGTGAATAATTATAATTATTTTTAGACTTTTGAAATACGGAGTTTCGTAAAAATTGTGAAAGATACGAGCAAGCGGAATCCGAGGATTAAACATCAAAACATCTCGTTTAAAAGGCAGCATCAAAAGTAAAGGTTAGGAAGGATGGACGGGGATTTGTACGACGAGTTTGGAAACTACATCGGACCTGACTTGGACTCGGAAGAGGAGGAAGAAGACCACAGACAAGATGAGGATAACGATTTCGAGGTAACCCAATTATCAATTATTATTATTTTGTCTAAATCACACCTTATCAATATTGCAACGGAACGGAATTACTTTACTAAAAACTGAAGAAAGCGTTGGCAGTACGCCGCTCGTTATTATAGACATTATATTCTATAAATGGAATGATAAGGTACTTATCCGTTTTTACAATTGCAGGATGATGACATGGACCAGGACGAGGTTGTGGAAGAAGAGCAGCCGATGAACTCCTCGACGGCCATTGTCCTTCACGAAGATAAGAAATACTACCCTTCAGCTTTAGAGGTGTATGGACCGGATGTGGAAACTATTGTCCAAGAAGAGGACGCTCAGCCGCTGACTGAACCTATTATTAAACCTGTGCGGAAGATTAAGTTCGAACACGTGGAGAAAGAGCTTCCACAAACCACTTATGATATGGAGTTAGTTTAGTAATTAATTGTTAAAAGTAGTTAATTTTTAGGAGACAGCTTTTTATTTACTTTATGTCAACCAATTATCAGGTTCTTGGCGGATATGATGGACAATTCATCATTGATTCGAAACATTGGATTGGTTGGTCATTTGCACCATGGAAAGACGAGTTTTACGGATTGTCTAATGGAACAAACGCATCCAGATTTACAGTTGAACCCAAATGTAGACAAGGCTCTTGTCAGGTACACGGATACTTTGTGTACGGAACAGGATCGAGGAGTGACCATAAAGTCTATGCCTGTCACATTCCTTATGCAGGATACTAAGTCCAAGTATAGCCTCATTTTTAATAGTGCTTTTGGTTATGGTAAGCGTTCTTAGGTTGGGTGAAATATTTAAGTTTCGATTCCTTCACACTAGGTCTTTTCTTGTGAATATTATGGACACCCCTGGACATGTGAATTTCTCAGACGAAGTTACGGCTGCTATGCGGTTATGTGATGGGGTTGTCGTTTTTGTCGATGCGGCTGAAGGTGTTATGCTTAACACGGAGAGAATTTTGAAGCATGCAGTTCAGGTATTTTAAAAGATATATTCAAATATGTGAATGTATAAATCTGTTTTGATCATCGCATGAAATAAAAGTAGGCTAAAATATCTGATAATTTTGGTAGGAAAAACTTGCAATCACGCTGTGTATCAATAAAATTGATCGCTTGATACTGGAACTGAAGCTACCCCCTCAAGATGCTTATTACAAGATGAAGCATATAATTGAAGAAGTTAATGCACTCTTGTGCTTGTATACAGGAGATAATACAGAGGAGTTTCCATTACTTTCTCCAAGCAGGGGCAACGTTTGTTTTGCCAGTTCTTTGTATTCAATGTGCTTTACATTGAAGTCGTTTGCTACGATGTATGCTGACATTTACGGAGACATTAACATCAAGGCTTTCTCTGAACGCTTATGGGGAGATATTTACTTCCATCCGAAGACGTAACTTTCTATTATAATCATATTTACGTATGACAGTATATTAACCTGCAAATGTTATAATTAAATAACGAGTGATAATTTTACCAGAAAAAAATTTGCTCGAAAACCACCTGGACCATCAGCCCAGCGAAGTTTTATTGAATTCATTCTTGAGCCTATCTATAAAATCTTCTCCCACGTAAGTTTTATCATTTATGAAGATAAAAAAGCAATTGTCTAATTTTAAGCTACTTATTTATGATGCAGATTGTAGGAGATGTGGATCAAACCTTGCCTCTTCTAAGTGAGGAACTTGGCATTCGACTAACTAGAGAGGAGTCTAAATTGAACATTCGGCCACTGCTTCGTCTAGTTTTTCAAAGATTTCTGGGAAGCTTCACAGGATTTGTTGATATGGTTGCGGAACATATTCCATCTCCCTGTGAAAACGCTAAAAAGAAGTTGATTCATACTTATACTGGACCTTTAGATTCAGATATTGGAGATGATATGTTAAGTTGTGACCCTGAAGTAAGGATTAAATCATTGAGGGTTTGTTACGAGAACCACAGATTTGTGCTAATAAAAATTGCCTATGATTTACAGGGGACTTTAATGGTGCACAGCACAAAAATGTACCCTACCGAGGATTGCGTGTGCTTTCACGTTTTTGGTCGTGTGTTTAGTGGCACTCTTAATGCGAATCAAAGTGTAAGAGTTCTTGGAGAAAATTACTCCCTTGCGGATGAGGAAGATTCAAGAATTCTTAACGTGGGTAGACTTTGGATATATGAAGCAAGGTTAGTTTGTATACGTATTATATATGTCTCATTTCCATTTTATTATCGGTTGAAGTCTCAAAAAAGCTTTCTATACGTTTAGGTATAAGATTGAAGTAAGTCGGGTGCCTGCTGGCAATTGGGTGTTGATTGAAGGTATTGATCAATCAGTTGTGAAAACTGCAACAATAACCAGCTCTCGGACGAAAGACGATCTTTACATCTTCCGGCCTCTAAGATTCAACACTCAAAGTATCATCAAAATAGCTGTGGAGCCAGTTAATCCATCGGAGTTGCCAAAGATGTTGGACGGTCTTCGAAAAGTGAACAAATCTTACCCACTAGTTTCAACTAAAGTTGAGGAATCGGGAGAGCATGTCATTTTAGGAACTGGAGAGTTATATTTGGACTGCGTTATGCATGACCTGAGAAAAATGTATTCTGAAATAGGTAAAACGAAAAATGATTGTCAGTTCTAATTACAAAGTATGCACTGAGCCTTTCTTAATTTACGTTTTAATGATTCTTCAGATATTAAAGTCGCCGATCCTGTCGTATCATTCTGCGAAACGGTAGTGGAGACTTCGTCCCTGAAATGTTTTGCAGAAACGCCCAATAAAAAGAACAAACTTACTATGATAGCAGAGCCTCTGGAGAAAGGTTTAGCAGAAGATATTGAAAGTGAAGTCGTCAGTATCAACTGGAACAAGTATGTGACATCTGAATGTGCCTAATTCATGTGATCCTTGACCCAACCTTTGTATAGTAGTGAACATTAATGTTTTACTTATTAATTTGAATTAGGAAACGACTAGGAGAATTTTTCCAAACAAAGTATGATTGGGATCTTCTCGCTGCTCGTTCCATTTGGGCATTTGGTCCTGATTCCAACGGTCCAAACATTCTAGTTGATGATACGCTCCCCTCAGAAGTAGATAAAACGCTTCTAAACAATGTAAAGGATTCTATAGTTCAGGTAAACCGAATAACTCAAATAGATATGTTTGCTGCTTTGAATTTTCAGAAGATTGACAGTTAAATCATATGTGTATCTATGTAATTTTTAGGGATTCCAGTGGGGCACTCGTGAAGGTCCGCTTTGCGAGGAACCGATTCGAAATGTAAAGTTCAAGATCTTAGATGCTTTGATATCAAGTGAACCTATTCACCGAGGTGGAGGTAAGTCTCCGCATTACTCCTAAGTTTTGTACGAAACCAACTTAAAATTCATAAAGCGTAGATGAATCCAACATATCAACAAAAAGCGTTGTGAACGTAGATTCCTATTTATTTGGAATAGAAAAAACTGTCCTTTGTATTTTGTTATGATACACGATCAGTTGAGTACCGCAACTAATTCAGCTCGGCTAGCTCACCCTTTTAAGGTTTATTACGATTGACGTTGAATATTTTGTGTATGTAACATATTAGGTCAAGTTATTCCGACGGCAAGAAGAGTTGCTTATTCAGCTTTCCTTATGGCCACGCCAAGATTGATGGAACCATACCTATTTGTCGAAGTTGTTGCCCCAGCCGATTGTGTTTCTGCAGTTTATACTGTCCTTGCAAGACGGCGAGGACATGTTACACAAGATTCCCCTGTTCCTGGATCTCCATTATACACTATTAAAGCCTTCGTACCTGCAATCGATTCATTCGGATTTGAAACCGACATGCGGACGCACACACAAGGGCAGGCTTTTTGTGTTTCCGTCTTTCACCATTGGCAGGTATGCTATTTTAAAAAGTTTTGGTCCAACTTGAAATATTTCCATTCTATTTTTTTTATTCATTTGCAGTCTTGCAGTCTCCGTACCGTTCACTTGACTTTCACCCATTTCCATAATATTTTAGCAGCTATACCGAAATTGTATTAAGGCATTTCTTATATTTTAATGCAATAGATTGTTCCTGGAGACCCCTTGGACAAGAGTATCATTATTAAACCTTTGGAACCTCAACCTGCTACTCATCTGGCAAGAGAATTCATGATAAAAACCAGAAGGCGAAAAGGTCTTAGTGAAGATGTGGCGATCAATAAATTCTTCGATGACCCCATGTTGCTAGAATTGGCAAAACAAGACGTCATGCTGAACTATCCTCTTTAGATTTACAATAGTTTATCCTTCACAAGTTTTTACGTTGCGGAGACCTTAATCCGTTTCATCATTCAGCATCTTTGACTATTAGTTACTTTTTAATAAATAAACATTTCTTTCTAAAAATTAACATCCACAGAAATATTTGTTTACAGCATAATTCAATACTTGATTCGCTCACAACGTCTTGGGTAAAGGATTTAAATCTGTGGGACGGTAAAGGCCTGAAAGCCTGCATAAATAATTCTAAGACGTCAGCAGAAATTACTAGAAAAAGTGCCTAGCCAGCATGCAGCATATCATGGAACAGGGAATGAAAGGATATAATCTCTGAATTCTATATGCATTTTAATAGTAAAGTCAAACCCGTGTCAAATTGTCTCACAAAAAGAAGTTATTATAGAAAATAGTCATTACAGCACAAAATGGATTGAATAGGGTGTGAAGCCAAGCGAAACAGGCAAAGCTAAGTAAAGAAAAAATATCTCCCTAGCATATTGCATGAAATAATACAGGCTGGAAAGAGCTCTTCTATTCTGCCGCAAGAACTAAGTTCTGTCTGATTCTTACGTAAAGAAAATGATACAATCCAGCTCATATCATGCAGTGTCGGATAGTAGTAGTGTAGTGTAGGATATTTCATAGCGTGTGTCTGTACTGAACAAGAAAGCCTTTTCCGTTATCTATCTTAGCTGAAGTTTGAAAGTGGAAAGACGCTGTATCGAAGCGACAAGGTTGGCCTTCCCGTATATTTGAAAGTGAAAAGTGGTTGTTGGAGATGGCAGCAGGTTAAAACTTAGTGGGTGAGCAGAAGTTAGGTGACCCTAATGAAAAGCTTTGGCCAAGGGGGTTCCCCTAACTTTTTCCATCTATCCAACCAACGAAAGGCATTCAACTCTTTAGAAACAACTCAAGGGGAGTGTGCCGTTAGGTTGGACGACTCTTTCCGAACTATACGGGTTTCAACATCAAGCCAAAAGCCTCCCCTCATCCTTACGTTCTCTTTAGAAATATTTTCGTTCAGAATATTTACCAGCATTCTAAGCTCTAACTTGCAGAAATGGCGATACATCTAATGAAATGCTTTCTTGGTGATTACGGCCAGAATAAAAGGTTCGCTAACCTTTTATTCTGGGAAGATAACTCAACAATTATAGATGCAATTATGCTATATCAATTTCAATTGTTTTTGCTCGATATTTAAATGGATTTAAGACTTATCTATCGTCGATGAGTATTTATCCATTGCTGAAATAATATACAGCCGAATTTCATGTAACGTTTGGTTCATGGGTGAGCTCACGAGGAACGAGCGGACGCTTGATCACGACACGACTTCGACTTTCAGTTTTTGCTCATGAAGTGAAGACAAGGAAGAGATGAAAGAGAACGTAGGAAATGGATGCATATAAAGGTGAGGCCGTCAGCAATATCGACCTGTTCTAAAATCTGGGAACGGGATTCTTACCATTCGTTTTGGACAATATTGCAGCAACCTACAGCTCAATGGCTTTGCTTCATTTTTTAGGGATAAGAAATATATTAATCTGTGGATAAGAATTATAAAGGCTCCTTCCTGCCTTACGGCTGCTATAGTTGTATAGGGAAATTATAAAAGCTATAATATTCTTAAAGCTAGGGTAGTGGACGCAAGACGCAATAACTAAAGTCAACTTGGGATAATGTAAAGAAATCCTTCTTTAATTGTATTACAAGAATCCGTTCATTAATATGGATGCAATTGAATGCGATAACTGTTCGAATAAAAATAGTAGAGCGACGCTGTGAACTGCTTTAAAACTAACGTATAATTTATAGTTACGTACTGGTGACGCGTTTGAACTACACACAGTTCTTATACGAAGAATAATTCTTGAATAAATATTGCTATATGAATGATTAATGAATTTGTTATCCATGCAATTGGGTTTGAACGTTGAAAAAGTCTTCAAAAGCCCTTTGATGTAGCTTTTTATGCACATCCTATTATGGCCGTGATAAAAGCATATTCAAGCCTTCGCTAAGAGAGGACAAAATATAAGTTTCAAGTGGTTATAGGTATTTTTGTCTGCATACCTGACTTATATTACTTCTGACCATTATTTTTTTATATAGTTTTATTAAATATGTTCTGTGATCGGTTAAAGTCACCAGACTTCTGATCATAAATTCCAGATTTTAAAGGTAAAGGTGATCGACTGAAATACTATTCAGCAATATTGGCAATCTACTTCTAATATGAAGTTCTTATCCATAGGCCCTGGCTTGCTAGCTACCTGGGAAGTTATTATTTTAAATTAGGTCTCCAAAAAAAATCCGTCCATTCATTCTTGATTTTGCCTGAATACAAACATACATAAAGGATGTTTATATAATTCAACTTTTGTAATGGTGTTTACGGGGAAAGTGTGAGCTTGGCAAATAAAGTAACTTTACTTCCTAAACTTATGAAGCTCATGAAACGCTGATGGGTATTTTCAAGAAGAATAGCTTCGGCATGGGCAACTCAATTTACCAAAGAATAATTGTCTGGTTCTCGTGCTTTCAAACTTGCAAACTTACCTAAAAAATGATGAACATTTGTATACCAGTGGCTCAGGAACAGACATATATTTATGAATTATGATGTAGTGGTTTATGGAGCTAATTCGCTAATCATTAGCTAGCTAAAATGTAATAATTTATAATAATGCATCCCTAGCTTCGAAAATAGAAACAAAACAACGAAATTCAATACCATTGAGAGAGAGGAGAATTCTGAAGGAACTATAAGGAACTTATTTAAGTGGGGTTATTATTATTGAGCCGCTACAAAAAGTTATTTTGTCGTTTAAAACTGGTTCGGTAATTAACGGTGGGTTTGCCGTAAAACAGGGTTCCATTTGTAGAAGTGACTTTGCCGTATAAAAATGTGCCGTAATTAAAGGTGACTTGACTTGGCCGTACAGTCGGCTAAATTTCTCGTTATTTATTCGTTTCTTTTATCATTTTAATCTGCCCCGTACGCGTCATTTATTTTGATCATAAACATACTAGTTTTCATCAAGCCCAAACCTAGATAAGCTTTACTGATAGACTAGAGAAACTTATACAATTTCTTTGTCTTAATTTCTAACTTGATCTCATCACTGCAAAGTTTAGCAAAACCACCTTCCACAACATCCAATAATCTCTACTGATTAATCAGTAACCGTCGTCTTTCAATATGCTGTTATGAATTCCTTGTAATAATGCTCCGAAAGAGCCACATCCACGATCAGTAATAAGAAACAGTTTCTTTTATCTTTGACTTTGACTACCAATAAAGGAGCCGGCACGGCCTCAAACCGTAATGAAACCAACAGCTTTATTTATCAGACTTTTACAAGATTACAAACGCTTAGAACTACAGGAGCAGCATCAGCCTTTCAAAGCACGATTTTAATCCAACCAAATGAATAAAACGTCAGCCGCTATTGTAAAAGATGTGAATGCTGCTCTCATACAACCTTACTTTACTTATTATTCTATTTTGCATACCAAAGCTCAGTCGGCATTTTTCTTATCGTCTGAAAGCAATATTGTTGTGCATGCGATTACCAACGGAGATTTCGACTACTTAAGTCCCAACAAATTCAAACCCTTCATCATAAAACTTTGGTAGAAGTAGAGGCAGGTAGTTCAATCCGTTTAATCATAACAATTTAAGTTCCATCCTGTGTCTCAAGTCTCTAAAGTCTCTCACCTCAACCAAAACTCTTGAGGTTTAGACCGCATAATGCATACATAAATAGTTTTGTACCGACTAATATTATGTATCGGGTGGAATATCAGATTACGAGTTGCTTTCATTCCCTAACCCATCCGTTCTAACTATAAATGTGAACTTACTCTACCTTGTTCCTTATGTTATCTTAAGGTACTTACTTTTGTTTATGCGTATAACATAATTTCGTTAATATTATGTTACGCACATGACCAACCCTTCGTAACTTTAATAAAAAAATAATAATAATGCCAAGGGACCCTTCTTCTGACTGACTGTTGACTATGTGAAGCCAGTCAGTGGAGTCAGACTGATAAAAAAAAGTCAGCGTCTTATCAAACTTCAACAATCTAACTTGCCGTAGCTCTAGCTGTGTAGACTGTTCACTTCACAGGCAGGAATAAAAGTAAATTACATATGCTCCAACAGAAAGCTTATGACTATGACCCATGAGAAAAGTTTAAAACTTGATTCTTTTAGAAACTTAAACATTTTTATCCAGCATGTCCTGCATGACTTTGTACTTGGAAGTGACGCAACTATAAGCGTTTGTCTTTCGGTCATTGTGTAAGAAAACAATGCATGATTTTTCGAAGGTTGATTCAAATGTTACACACCTTCGCTTTCTTCTTGTTATCTGGCTCGTAAGCTTAGATGGATTTGACAGCACTTTGAATTGGGCAACACAAAATGATTGCAAGGCGTTTTATTAACATAAGTTGAATACATATCGACTGACTGTACTAATAAATAAGATTAATAAAACTCAGGACGCATTTTAAAACCCCATTTTTTAAGCATAATATTGGTCCAATGCTGCAATGAGTTTTTAATTGACCTCAGACTACAGAACTTTTCTATTTGTTTGTTTCGAAAACGGAGAAAACACTCAGAAATCATGCAATCTACGACTATGAATTGTTCGACTGTGAATTATTGTTGAATTGTATAATTATTGAATATGAATATGATCTTTGAATCTTTGAGATAACATTTTTGCTTCAGTTTCATTGCCCGAACCTCATTTCCTTATACGATTTGTTCCCTTGAGATGGGTTGTGAAACTTCTTCTAGAATTATGTACTTGTAGACGTTTTTAAGATGAATGGACTTCCATGTACTTCTGAATTAACTTTAGACATGGGATTTTAACATTTGTATTTTGACAATTTTGATACAGGATTTCGTTATTCGAAAGTGCTCTCGTTATCACACATAAAAGCCACGGTCCAAGTATATTTGTTGGTATTAATTAGCTTAACCAACGTTCTCCGATTCTCCTTAGTAAAATGTGTTATGCATAATTATGTTCGTCGATTTTGTGACATTGCATTCTCTAGAAAATGATCTGCCGGGTTCCATAAAAAAAACCTGACTCACATATACTCAAACCAATCATCCTCATCTAATAGTGTATTTTCTATCCATGTTCCTATTTCCATAAATAAAATATGCGTTATGCAACCCTTCCATCTAAAATGTCTCTTATCTTATTAGATTACATCACTCATCTCCATAGGTCAGTTTAATAGGTTTGAGTACGTAAATGGCTAAAACTATTAGTCAGCAACCAGCAGATGAGATAGAATTTCAACCAGACCTCAGAAAGATTAGAAACTCCAACGGTATTGACTTTTAGCTTTCATACGAGATTACAGAGGCAAATATTTGATAAGGAGATTGAATGTTGAAGTAATAAAAAAGCAAGTATAGTGTTTGGAGGAGTAAGAAGTTTTTTCTAGCTTATTACCATTGCCATAACCATTACAGCTATCCAGAAAATAAAACGAGTATTCATCAAACAAGTCTGAAAGTACCATGTGTATTTTATGCTTTAGAAAACAATAGTACACGTATTGCAGTGGGTTTTGAGCCTTTTAGGACTTCACTTTTTGTATAACCTACTGTACTTTAACTCCCCCACTCCCGTTAGATCTATCAACAGCATTCGTCGTCGTGTTCAATTCCATTCAACTAACAAAAAGTACACACTAGCCAGCCCCACCACAGCCACCCTAGTCGACTTGGACGATTCGAAGACGTATACATAACTACACGTCAATTTACTACAAGAGTAACAGCAGTAGAGTAAGTTGTAGTTAGAAGAGGACTTATGCCGTAAAAGCTTGTGGGTATGGACCGATTCGTCTTGTGGTTAGGCAGCATAAAAGCAAAACTATTTACGGCCTTTTATACAACCAGGACCAAAGTAACTATGTACGAGAGCAGATAAATGTATCCACTTTGAAGTTAGCATTGCCCATAATATGCCGCGGCATGAAAGTGAAAAGCACCACTTTTACAGATGAAAAAGGATGGATGAGGGATTGGTGGTACAGTTTTTGTAGAAGGTGCGGGATATGGACGAGAATGTAGGGTACCCTATAGAAATCTTCACATTTTCCTCTATTCTTTACTTGCTTATCGTGCTGTTCAGCATAGTAAACTCTTTTATAGTCTGTTTTTACTTTTTACGTAGAATAAAGTAGTAAAGGGATGGTGGGAGTCTGCATGAGGCCAGTAGCAATTTCAGTAGTAACCCTTCCCCAGCAGAAGGGATACCGGAGAATGAATAGTGGAAATTAATGATAAGTACACAATGTGATGTCATCATAATAATAGCGAAGGCTCTTAGCACGCTGGTGTTTAATATCAATCACCTATAGTAATTATGATGCCCTCTTATTATCTCTCCCTTATTCCTTTCTAGAAAAAGAGGTAGGATTGCTGTGGATCTCGATGAGATGCATGAACAACTAGATCTTATATTTCAGCTATTATTTCTATTCAGTCCTCTAAAAGTTAGTTTCTCGTCCTCTGGCCGGGGTGTGTTCTTAATGCATTTGGATGTGAAAGGAAAAGCTTTTATCAGGAAGATCTGAAAGGCTTTATCGATTTTTGAGATGATGCGATGAGTGTCGCTTGAGATATGTAGAACTGGAAGAAGTGGAGTTTCTGCATTAGGCAGAAAATTTACTTGAATGAATATTTCTAACTGTGGTTAGCTTATCGGCACGAGTTAATTGTAACCCTCTTCAGTTTAGACGGGATTCGGGGTAGAGAGTTAGAGCACGGGTTGACGGGTTATTGGATTCTTGTAACCTGAATGAGTTTATTTATTTCCTTGAGAAAGGTTAAGTATGATAGGCGTTTTATGAAATACTGAAGAAAAGCTTTCGTAAGAAACTGCGAGAGGTTGATCCATCACAGAAATACTGCTTTGCATTTGAAGGTTAGGTTGGTGAGATTCCAAACGTCTATCTAAAGATGTAACATGGCAATGTCTGTAGAATGCACAGGGAAATGATTCTTGTAATTTGTAAGGCGGCCAAGATTTTTACGGTGAAATTAGCTAATCTTTGCACATTTCTTGATGCAGTGAGATTGGGAAGACGTGTTAGTGTGAAGTATAAGAAAACTCCATTTGTTTATCAGAAACCAGTAGAAATAAACTTCAGGTCCAGAATCTTGGTAAGAGTTGGAAAGGAAACAGTAATCATCAACCATATACTAGAGAAAATAGTCATAAAACTTTCCTTCACCCCTGATTTCCCCTTTTTGGCTTGAAACACGCAATCTGAATCTGAGAAACGTGCTCCCTCAGCGTTTCACCCTGTCACGATCACTCACGATCTAAACATATGAAACGACCAAATCAATCTATCATTCGGCACTGGAGGAAGCAAAACAAAAACGCCCTTGCCAGACTTCTAGACCTAACGAACCCCTACCTTAGTAAACGATAGTGTCCTTCATTGTACGCTTTTAGTGTTACGCACTTCTGTTTCATAACTTGCAGTTAAAAACCGCTACAATTATGATGAAATCGGTAATAAAGGACACAACAGTGGACTTGTAGATAAGGCACGCAATTTCTGTGCATACAGTGTGAGTATACCACTGGTTCTGAGGTTTAAAAAAGTACTTTCATTACTGCAATAATTAAATTTAGAAATATTATGACAGTAATAATTGTTCACTAGGAATACACAACAATTCAGACACGTTAATTAGAGGACATTTTAAATCAGAATACCTTTAATATACAAAATACTGTTTTTCTAGAGAATGTTTTTCTACTATAACGATAATCGTACCACCAATAGGTTGTGCAGCAGTCGTATAATATATTGGAATATATATCAGTCCGTTCATATCTGCTCTGGATTGTACAAATTCGATAAACTTATCCATTTGGTCATTAAAATTAAGTTTTATAATAAAGTTTTATCTCTAGAAGTCAGTTTATAAGCCAAGAAATTTAACGCTAAAGTTTACGTGAATTCGACTCAATATCTCAGTCCTCTGAGTGTCTCACTTAAGTGTGGGTTAATACTTTTAGGCAAGTTTATTTATTTATAAGCCCACAGTGACTGTCGACAGGTAATATCATATCATATCTGATGCGAGAGGGTATAATTAGACTGATATTTAGATAATTATAGGTAGTAAAAGCAAAGCAAACATTTGCATACTAAGAGTTTTTGTAGCTGTTTACTTAAGCCTTCAATTCAGTTCCACAATTTTAATTTAATAAGAGTTAAACTACATTAAATCCTACTATTCCGTTGTATTGAATATTGAATATAACTTCAAACATAGAACTTCGAAAAGTAGTTCAAAATGAGCTTAAAAATTAGGCAACATTTTTACAAGAGCAGAATATGTTCCGGCCAGTAATTAAAATTAATGCTCTCTGTAACGCCCGTATTAAACATTTATGGTTCATTTTAGGAGTAAGCTAGATTCTGAATTCTGAAATAAGTTTATCAGAATGTCTGTATACAATTGCTTAAGTTTGAGTTTTATATTTATCATTAAATATATTGTTTTCTAACGTAATTTATTGATTACCAGTCATAAATGGAATACGTATACATTACCAAAAAAATCCGTAGAAATTTTACCATTTGTTTTTTTTCATATTATCGGAAATCATCCACATCTGCATAAAAATGTCCCTACTTGGACCATCATCCAATTGTTATTGTTTCCTGTCCTTCACCAGTATTAGCGCAACATGCTTATAGGAAACTATTTTAGGAAAGAGTAACTGTGTTAAAGTTAACATAGGAACTACTGACATGCTGTATTTGAGTTGCGGGTGATTCTATGTTATATTTTAAGCTGCTGTTCGTATTTTTGGGTGTAAGGGCCTTGGAAGAAGCAAATGAAGGGCGTCAGACATTTTGTCAGGGATGAAAAGGGTGTGACCAAAATGAGTATGCCAGATAAAACTGCTCCTGTCTCGATGAACTCCCTCCGTCAGTTGAGAGAGCCTTTGTTAAGGGATGCATTATCCTAATTGTGAACCCCTCCAGTCTCAAACTCAGCTATTCCTTTCCTTCGAACTTCATCGACCCCTCTCATCGCCTGCCCACAAACTATCCAGCTCTTATTTCCAGCAAAAGAACCCTCATCGTCTCTATCCTGCTCGTGTTTTTTAATTTATTACCAATCTACATTTTAAATTAATGCATTTATCAATTTTAATCTCGTCTGAGATTGACGAGCATACTTCCTGCATATTATTTAAGAACATAATGAGGTAAGCGAGCATCAGTAGTAAGTAATAGTAAAATGTGGACAAGAAGCCATCAATAAACCTAATTTTTCAGTAAAACAGTA
This sequence comes from Hydroisotoma schaefferi, assembly GCA_034682405.1. Lineage (NCBI taxonomy): Eukaryota > Metazoa > Arthropoda > Collembola > Entomobryomorpha > Isotomidae > Hydroisotoma > Hydroisotoma schaefferi. The sequence continues at coordinate 110 of JAQFZX010001156.1, read as the reverse complement.
ACCATCAATTTTTTTTTTTTTTTTTTTTTTTTTAAAAAAATTGGTTAGATACAATACGGGCTTCCCATTACAATGGGTTGTTACGTCCGTAAGGTCCCCATGTTGTCATA
>JAQFZX010001155.1:0-35019 GCA_034682405.1 Hydroisotoma schaefferi | reverse complement strand
TTGGAGAGGTTTATTATTTTCAACCATATTATAGGCAGTAAGGAAGGTGGAGGATCGAGATAAGAAAGGAGATAAGAGACAAAGGTTTTGCATAATAAAGGACCTTTTGTCCAGTGCATGATCCGTCATTTACTACTCACTGCTACTACTACCTGTACTAAACCTGATCTCATCATAATCTTATTCTAATCTTATCTTTAGCTTATCTTAGTTTCTTGAGATGAATGTACGATTGTATTATACACCTGGGCTACTGCTAACTATAATAATATTATTATTCCTAGTCCATCTTATGTTTAATTTATCATAAACTAAATTACGCTACCTACCCTACTATTTACAACTTTTACATTATTTTTGGTAGAAACGTCCAACTTCATCCTCGACAACTGAAACTACTTCTATAAAACCAGAAGTAGCAGCAGTTGTCGAGCTCATTTATATTTTGAATTTGAACCTTGCTGTTGCTCCCTGAAAACTTTATAAAGTCTCAGGAGAGCCCTTAATATTACAATGAGGAATTACGGGTCACTTAGCGAGTGCTAAGTTACCCCACCTCCTAATCTACGTAGTTAAGTGTTTAAAAGAAGGCCATAAGGCGTAAGTTCCCTAAAAATTAAATAAATCTATTATATTATATTCTAACCTAATATTATGTACAACTAGTTTGGAGATTCCCTGGATTTCATCCCCATCATCATCGCAACGTCGGACTTCCCGTGTCTCAAGACAACAGGGTTCGTCTTAGTTTTAAGGGTCAGGTTCCGTCGAGATATTGTTTCTCGACAGGAATAAATTAGGGTCAAAGGTCAATTTAAGGTTTAGGGGTTAATTGAGGAAATAAACTAAGCTAAAGGTTTCCCATGTACTTTTTGTGTTGTGTGTTGTTTTTTGCATAGATTCTCTCCCATTTTTAATCTCATTTTTAATTGAAACTTTTGAAAGGGTACTTTGTCTTTTAAAGGCAAAGCACATAAAAAAAATTCGAACACATTTATTCGCATTATAGGAGTTTCGTCCTATCTGCAAGGTAGGGGTTTTTTTACCCGAGCCAATTGCCTTCCTTCTTTACTTTTTATCACATAAGGTGGGCAAAAGTAAAAAAACCACCCTTACACCTGTTAATAATTGAAGAATTTAATGTAGGATTGTAAGATTGGAGGGTTAAGTTCAGGGGACTTTATTAATAACAGAGCTTATTCCTGCTTAATATCCTGAATGTTGTACTGGTAGGGATCGATTACTCCAAAGTTGATTTTGGAGAGTGAAGTTACTTCAAGTGGAAAAATTTACAAAGTAGACGTAGTAGAGAGATGATTTATCAATCATGGTTGTAAAGTAAAGTCACGCATTCAGTGACAGTAGTATTGTAGTTTGAATCGGTGAAAGGTTAAAGTAAACTTTCCTTGGATCTTGTTCCTTTCTTGGCCTTCTATGGCTTCTAATACTGATTGTTGTATTTAAAAATTAATTATAAGTGATAAACTGAGTGGGATTATGGGTATTAGGATAAGAAAGTTTATGAACAGGGGGGGGGGGTTTAATAGTACTTTAATTTTTTTTATTCAACAACAAAAATTAATACATTTGGAATTGGAACGCTATGGGGCTACAGGGCTACACGGTTTATTACACCTATGTTTAAATACTAAGTTAAGAGGACAGATAGATTTAATTGCTGCGAGTAATTTAGATTCTTCGCGTTTCCTACAACTCACTGACATTTCTTCATTAACTTTTGCATTGTTTATTTCAATAATAAAAACGTTCAAAGCCATTCCCAAATCCGAAGTAACGTTGGGTAATATACCATTAGGGGAATGTGTAAGGGGGCGTGTTCCTTAAAGTATGCAAGTATTTAGGGAATAAAGTACCTATCTTTCCATCCATGTCAATACTGTATATATTGTACTTAGCCTGTCTACCAAAAGGCAAATGCATGTACTGCTATGATTTTAGACTTTGAGTGTTCGGTACCCTATTATTTCACAGTCCTAGGGAGTAGAAAGCTCTTGAAGAGTGACATGAAATATACTGATTTGTTATCTTATCTTGATGAGGATTTTCAACAAGCAAGGATGAGGATAGCTTAGGTTAAGGCCAAAAAGTTCTCCTATTTCTCTTGTTTCCCTCCCTTCATTGGGGGAGATAGTGAACTAATTTTTCAAAATCTTTATTTCCCTACAAGTTGTTCTTCTACCGCTTGTCGCTTGCGATAAGATGAAGATAAGCGGATGGATTTCAGTTTCAGTGACCCTAAATTATCTACGGGTTAGTATTTTTCCTCGTAAAATAGCTTACTTCTGGAGGGATATCTGCTCATGGTATTTATGGTTCAGGTACGACAGGGTTACATTTCTGAAAGATTGGCTTTTAGTTCACGAGAACTTGATCAAGTATACTTACTACGTGCAGCAACGATATAATGGGACTACATTGATAAACGACAGACAAACTTCGGATAGGTTTTTTACTGGTATTCTTGTAAGCTATTATATTATATGAAATATTTTATTAAGTTCTCCCCGATTCCATTCTAGCGTGGCCTATTTCTAACATTCATTTGGCCATAGAACATCAATGCAGATCAAAATCAGCTAGAGTTCTTTTAATAATATCCTAGACTGTTGCTATTTTTAATGCAAATTAAGGTTTTTTAAAAAACATTTTAGAGTAAACAGTAGATTTTATAAAGACAAAAGACAACTCTAGCTTCTGCTGACATCAACTTTTCTAACACCGTTTGAGACGTTTCGTTGCAATTATTTCGAACAGTCGTGGCTATCTGTTAACAACAACAATTTATTAAATGCTAATGTAACTATTCATGACGGCAGAGCAATTCGTTACCTAATTTTTGCAAAACTGCTACTCACTTATTTGCCATAGCCTGAGCAACCGACTTTTAAAACATTTTCTATAATTTTTGTTTCTGCAGCAGCTTTCTAGTAGTATGTACTATGTGGGTATTTTCTGAGTGTAATTTTACGGCTTAGATACAAGGAATATTATGAATATTAAACTCTAGATACTGCCTACACCAATGCCCTAGTTGCTAATAAAAAGGTAGATAGCCAACTGTCTAAATGGGTGTAGAGAATAAAACAAGAGACTTGAATAAGATTAGGATAGCATTAGGATTTCAATGCAGCTGCAGTTCCTCAACTTATTTACGTCCGAGCAAGAGCAGTACTACTGAGACTACTTGATCTACAAATAGAATATAAGAATAACTTAGCAGAAGAAGTAATAATGACCGTGTTTGTCTTTTTAGCCCGTTTCCCATCATCGCCTTTATTTGGAAAACACTTTGAAGTTGGAGTAAGATCCCCTTCCTTGCTTAAAATATTTACATCGGGTAGGACAAGTAATAATAGTAGCTGGTAGAAAGTCATATAACAAAACAAGTAAGCCAGGGCAAGGCACAAGTAGACGAAACCCAACTGAATAATATAAATTGACAGGGTTTTAAAGACCCTATTTCGGAATAGAAGTTGACTTCTCTCCGTGTTGAAAATAAATAGTATTCTTAACGCTCAATTAAGTCTTAAAAGGAGACTGCAATTATTACTATTTCAATGGAGAAAAACAGCAGTAGTGGGAAGTTAGAGAGTGAAGAAACTCCTTTAAAGCTATTGAATTCCATTGAGCAAAGGACAGAAATGAATCCGAACATAAATGCACCCATTGTTATTGTTTGTATTGAGCTAAAATTGCATTATAATGAAGAAGGAAAGTCAGGGGAGAATTCCACGAAGCAAACCAAACCAAGAGGTACTTTACACAGATTTACACAACTTATCTGCCATTGAATGTCATTTGGATGGAACTGGAGAGGAAGAAGGATACGAAAAGGATCTAGATACCCGGGTAACTTTTACGAGAACGGGAAACTGGATGCTTGCTACGGGGACAGGATTGAATCTTGGAATCTTAAATCTATATAGATTGGGATTTACAACAAAAGCCGGCTTTTACAACAATCACTATTCTGATGTGATGAAAATCAAATATTGGGATTGGACTGGTTTAGTACGAGTATGGCTATTACTGGTAGTAGAAGTGGTTGGAATCAATTCCTCTCTATATTATATAAATCAAAAGACAATAACGTCGATAAAACTCCCACTTCCCCGTCTTCTACAACTAGCAGTACTACTTCTGTTACAACTACGTACGACAAGGAACATTTTCAGACATGTTTCTAGAATTTATCCGAAATAATTGTGTGGATGGATAAATGCGTCATGAAAGAAGCTAACCATTTTTTTAATTCGATGGAAATGCAGTAAATAATCACAGCTAATGAATTATCTATCGGTATTTAAAAATTGGAAGGTACATTGGTTATACAAATGACTACACAATGGTACAATTTCAAGTTTGCGTGGTTTATGGATACAAAGTGAGGTAACATTGTATGCGGGTCTGGGTAAACGCGGATTGGAAATGGATGCATATCCTGATCTGATCCTTAGTCAATAAACTGTAAATATCTATTAATTAATAAAACTTGTTTATTACAAAAGCATTCTATGCATATTTCCTTAATATTTCCTAAAAATAAGTATGCATGCGATGCGAGATGATTCCTATACATATTTGCCTGATTCCTTACTTATAACTTCGGTTAAACGAGGTCGTACTACCCTCCCTAAGAATCCTGTTGTTTCTGTCTAACTCTTACAGAATAAAATGTGTACTATTCCTGTCAGCCTATCTTCGGGGTTTCAATTCAACAAAATCACCCTCGATTGGATCTCTAACGACTCAAAAGTTTCTTTTCTTCAAAGAAAGAGCTCGTTTGGAAAGAATCTCGAGGAGAGAAAGATCAACCAAAGTCCAACTGGACAATCCCCACGACCTAACGACCTGCCGGGTTCTTCCCTCTTCTACTTTTCTTGGGGTTTTGTTCCGAAAAAGAAAAAAACACCCGTTTGTTGTAAAGATAGCAGGGAGGGAGTCTCATTTTCATGATCATCATCATCATCATGAGCAAGACGATGAAAAAACTCAAGTTTCTTGGAATCAGAATTTGTTAATGGTTAAGCATAACTACTAATAAAAGATGGTTACTACTACTATTACTACTACCCCTACTACTACTACTACTACTACTACTACTACTACTACTACTACTACTTCTAATTTAACAGATTGCATAGCGACGGAACAAAAATGTATGTTGTTTAGATAAACATGAATTGACTGACGACTGCATGATTTAATTTTGATGGACGGAAATACGTAAAACTCCAAAACTACACCCTCGGTATTTTAAATAAGTTTGTTTTGAAGTGAAAAAAGAAGTCTAATTTGAGAGACATTGATGAGGATGTAATTAGAATTAAATACTATAAAAGATATAAGTTTAAAGATGGTCTGAAGAAGGCTACTCCGACTCCAACGATAGTAGTTCCCTTGATGAAGGATTGCTGGTAGGGATTGAGAGGATGTCAAAGGTCAAAGGTCAACTGGCTGCTACACTTCTGCCGACAACTACAAGCCGCTTCAGTTTATCTGTCAAAAGTTAACAAATCCTTACAAGTTTTATTTATCCCTTAACGTATTACCTATTACGCTTACCAAGAATCCATCCATCCATCCTCCAACTCTCCTGTCCTACTTCCACCACCAATTATCATCATACCTCACATCAATATATTTTCATAACCTTGTTCATAATTAAAAGGGACATATCCTTTTACATTAAATCCACCATAAATAAGTTACAGTCACAACAACAACAGATGATAAGACAGGAAATGGAATAACATTCAACACTTTTTTGATGACAAGACTTCACAGTAATTCACACCACAAAACATGAAGAATTGTTGAAATGTGGTTTGACCTGGAGTTCCATATATTTTGGACAAAAGTAATAGGTCATTATAGGTTAGAGTTTTATCACTTTGCCAAACGGCTCACTACTCCAACAATTGAGTAGACTTTATTAACAGGGTTTTGTTTTAAAAAGGTACAAAGAAATGGGTAGATAGTGCTGTATTGCTGGGTAAACTGACGGTAGTATAAATAATTATGGTAATGAGGTTACCAAGACAACGGGTTTATAGCAGAGACGATGTAGGAGTAGCTATGCAGGCTAGGAGGGTCAAAGTTAGACCTCTATTCCAATAAAAGACGACACTGGACACTCAACACTTTTGACGACACAAATAACAAGTATATAGAAAAACACAATATAGGGGGAGTTACTGGAATTGGAATGGTAGTGAAGAAAGACGGGTGTGTTCTCCATTTAAATAATCCATGGATAACAAGGATAACAGATTGACACTGACAGCGGAGGATACCAACAGAGGACTAGGTACGGTCGGGAAGGCACACCCTTTGGGATAATTTCTTTACTTGTACCATCAAAGTTCCTGTCAGAGTCCTCCTCCCTTGCAGATGTAGATGTAGTAGATGTAGATGTAGATGTAGATGTAGATGTAGATGTAGTGGATGTAGATGTAGTAGATGTAGTGGTAGTAGTAGTGTTATCTAAGGTAAGGTCATGGGTCGGCTGAGGTCATACATCCGTGGTATAGCTCTGAATCCTGACTTTCTTCAAAGAACTAGTCCTACTAAGAGTAGGACTAGATCCACTAAACCCAGGATTGGGGATACCGAATCCGTCCTCCGAAGTGCGACTCTTTTTAAGGGATGACCTAAGTGGACCCCGAGTAGGGGTGGATGATATGGCGGTAGAGACGGTAGAAACGGAGCTAAAGTCCGATACCGTTGATCCGTTAAGATTAAGAGCCGTGAGGTCAGATCCCGTTACACTACCATTCCAAGATAAGTCTTGTGAGAAAGGGACTTTATTTTTACTCCCTTGGGACTTGCTATTATTATTATCTTTACTACTTTTAGTATTAAAACTATGAGAGCGGCGACTGGAGGGAGTTCTCCTACTACTTCGAATATTATTGGAACTATTGTAATTATAATGGGGGCTTTGTCGACGCCGACCACTCCCCCCACTCCCCCCACCAACACCACCATTATTATTATTATTATTATTATGATTAGATACAAGTTTTAAGGACGGCACGTAAGGAAGACCAGAAGAGTGGGTCATGGATATACTACCATTTGTTCCGTAGCCTCCTCCTCCTCCTACGGCCTTCATTTTTATTTCTGTCGGCCCCGAATCCACCCCTTGATCCTCCCACACGATCCTTCGGGTACTTATGTACTCTCCTACTGTGACCAGCATCAGGATTGTCGTAAACACTGCTAGCACCACCTACAAAATATAATAAAGGTCAAGTAGTATTGACCTCTGACCTCAACAATTAAGGGTAGGGTTGGAGATATTTTATACACAGTTAATAATAGTCACCCAAATTTTCCTTCTAAAAAGTCAGAGAATACCGTATTTCTGGGAATTACTCCCCTGGGGAGTTATTGCTTCGAACCAAAAATAGAGGAAACTTTTAACATGGGTTGGATAGGATGAATTTTAGGGGGGGGGGAGTTATTTACCGGGGAGTATTAGCGCAACCACTGGGGGTACAAGGGTACACTGTACCCCCTAATGTTACAATGCAACCCCTCCAATTCCAGATATAAGCCCTATCCTTTACATATTAAGCAGCCCCCGTCCAACCCCGCTTGCCCCACCCCTTCCTATCCTTTAATGCTATCTGTGCCCACGTACCGTAATTCCCTGTCCATAGGCCGCAGTCGTTAACTAAACCGCAGACTATTCTTTACATGTTAACAGGGCTATCTCTCCCATGTTAAATATACTTCAAAAAACATGATTTTTTACACACAAACGGCCACTTAAACTCCTCACGGAATTACGCTAGTATAAAACATGTAATTAATTCATAAAGTCAAATAATAACTTGTTGAAAGGAGAAATTAATTAAACCCTTTTAATTAATTCCACCCCCTCAAACCCAAGAAGAATCTAAACAATCTGGAAATAAATAATATCCATCAAACCTTTCATCTAAACTTTCTCAATTAAATTTTAACCTCAAGAAGAAACCACAAAAGAACTAAGGAAACCCATCAATTCTTCTATATCTTCTAAAAGAGTGAACAAAGTAAACCAATGATTCTCTCTAATCTTAAAATAAGTTATGGAAACTCAATTATTCCCTTTTTTTCTTCTCTTCAACATTCTCAGACTTTTCCAAACCTTATCAATTCCAAAACTAGTAATCTCCCTTCCCTTTCATCATTCAACTTTCAACCAAACATTTTGTTTAATTCTCTATTTTTAATTCAAATAAACTTAATCAATCTCCTCCAAACCCTAAAGTTCCATAATCCAACCAACCAACCTTTCTCCTTCCGGAGATAGGAAAAATCCTCAAAAAACGTGTATTTTAGAACACAAAGTCCTGCTCCTGCAATATAATCAACTTGGCTCAAGATATACCTCAACTAAATCCCACACTTTACCTCAATCTTGACAACCTCTTGGGAAAAAACTAGATGAAGAACTTAAGAAATACAAACAGGGTTTTGTTAAGGAAACTTGACAATCTCTCCCGTTCATAGGCGCAATCAGGATGGGGTACAAATAACATTAAAGGATAGGAAGGGGTGTGGCTGGGCGGGGCCTGCTTAGTATGTAAAGGATAGGGCCTATGGGAAATTGAAGGGGGTAGATTGTAAAACTAGAGGGTACAAATGACCCTCGTACCCCCTTTCATAAGCTACAAAGAACTCGAGGCAGGAAAGGTCCACACTCCTTCCGTTTTAATTTGGGCTATAAAATAAAATAATTTAGCTCTTCTTGGAACAAGTATTAATCAGCTTCTGACGATTATTTAGTCCATGATTTTTACACAAAAACAATATGTCAATGTTGGGAAAATATGAGAAGAGTACCCTAAATATATTCAATTACATTTCTTTTAATACAGGAAACGAAATTTAGGACCTTTCCAGCCTTTCTTTTACAAATTATGATAAGGTTTCTTTCAATTAATCAAATCATAGTACTAAAGATGCCCATGCCCTTCGGGTGAATTCCTGGGCATCCCTTAAATGCCCGGGTGGGCATATATATGCCAAAATTGCCAGATAAATGCTCTATGCATATTTCTGGACATTTAAGGCATATTTGGCCCACATGCCCGGCATCTGTTTGATAGATTCCATAAATAGCCAACCTAACCTAACCTAACCTAAAAATGTTAAATTTCTTGAAACTTTTTTCTAAAACTCTTACAAATTGACATAAAATGATGAAAAATCCGGGTTTTTATGCCAAATCATAAATACCCAATCCGCCCATAAATGCCTGAAACATTAATGCCTGGCATTTAGAGCATTTGAGGCATGCCCGAAATTAATGCGTGTACAGTATTTCCCAAAATAATGCCTCTCCTCTTGCCTCTGGTTTAATGCCCCACTACCCTTCCATATTAAAATTCTGGACTTGTCCTGTTTTATCCGTGTTAATAGAATTTCTAATTTTTCATTTGAAATAATGAATCCCGAGGGACATTATTTCGGGAAATAGGGTAGTTGGGTTTTTGGAGATGGATGAAAATGGTAGGATTGTACAATTCCGGTTCTTTCCCAACCTTTCGTATCCAAATAAATTATAAGGAATATTAGTAGGATTGTGTATTATTCGGGTCACGGAGATCATCTCCACATTTTGATTATTTCTACCTAAGATCCCATCATCCCATAAATCCCATCTAAACCTCTTACGTCCACTATTCACCACATTTTGTGAAAAATTCCAACTCGCATCCCTAATTAAGTGAGACATACCCTAAATCCTCCCCCATATGCCGCCCTCGTTAATTACACCGCATACCTATCCTTCATATGTTAAAAGGGCTATCTCTCCCATGTTAAAAAGGCTTTAAAAGCAGGGATTATTTTGTGAAATACCGTAATCTTAACGACTTATGTTTGCCTTAGGCTCCTTTAAAATGGGGAATTTTCCTTGTTAGCGTGGAAGGTTAAAGGGAATGAAGAAGAAGGGGGGGGGGGCATTATAAAAGTGGGGTTCTAAAACTGTAAATAAGGTATTAAAACCTTACCTCCATGTAAAAAGAGAAGCCTACAGTAATTATGTATCCCTTCTCCAGGTCGTTTCCTTGCGTGGCAAACAACCCGACGGCAGATATCGTCATCAGGGCTGGAAATATTTTGTTACTTTATTTACTTTAATGTTAAGAGTATAGATGACCTTTGTTTGACCTTTGTTTGACCTACCTGCCACAAGGGAGAATATGAGTTTTGATATTAGTATGCATATTGTATATCTACGGAGATCGGATGAAGGGTTGGACTGGACGGTCAAATATAAAATGGAGATTAGGCCATAAGCTCCCAACGCTGCTACGCCAATAGCACCACAAACTCCGGCCGCAAACACCACAACTACAAAAACAAATATAATTCATTTTATCAAAAACTTTATGGGCTAAAAATAATCTGTACAAAATAGGCATATCCTCTTTTAGTCAAGTAAACTGTTTTAAAGAATTTTATGAAAGATAATGGCTTTTTTGTCTGATAAAGAAGGGTAGAGTAGTAGAATGGCTACTCACACATAGGTTTAAACATGACGATTCGGGGTCCGCAGATTTGTCTGCCAAACTCCAGGTCTTTGCACATTGTCCATGGTCCAAAATTCCCAGTTTCTTGAACTATATCCATCCATCCCAAATCCAATGAGGATATCCACATGAAAAGTTTTTAAAATACATCATATTAGCAACACAGTTTACAGATAATTTGTTTGGAAGGACCCATATCTCAATTTAAACTTAAACAGCCAAGCTAGGAAGGCTTTCCAAGAGTCTCGTACAATGGAAGTATGTCTAATGCCCAAGACAACGTGTACGGTTGACGGTTCATTGGCCACACCATTGGGGGTACGCGGGTACAGTTCTACCCCCTAATTTTATAAAATCTACCCCCTCCAATTCTTAACCCAGTACCCTTATGTACGTAATATATGAACGGTCCCTTAAGAGTGATTACTGATAACATAATATATGAACGGTCCCTTATGAGTGATTACTGATAACGTAATATATGGTCGGTCCTTATGAGTTGATAACGTAATATATGAACGGTCCCTAATGAGATGCCCATCGTGTGGACTATTGGTTTGCGTGTGTGGAAAGTGTGGCGCTTCAATTCTGGATTTTATTGCATGTGAATTTGGATTCTGCAGACTCTGTCGCTCTCTGCACAGTGCACACCCTCCACTTCCACCATCAAAAACTTCATTTTAAAAAAAAAATACGTGAGATTGAGATTTTTAAAATGACGACGCAAAAGAAGACAGGGATGATAACCTCAGACAGCGACTCGGATTCAGGGTCTGACATCGATAAGGTAACCAGCGCAAAAACAACTCCGTTTTTTATGATTTTTATTTTAGGAAATAAAAAAAGGGGGCTTTCTTCTCGTTTTTTAGGAGATGTTGTCAGCAATAGCTAGCAAGAAAGCCGGGGGGAATGGGGGGGAGAAAAAGGTCAAAGTTGAAACGATAACAAGTGATTATTCGGATTTTGGATCCGGAGGATCTCCTCTCCTCCTCCCATCATGGGAGGACACTGTGGGGAACCCCGATAAACAAACTGACCTCAAGTATTATGGGGTCAACGAGGTCAACGAGGATTGGGGTGTAGATCCACCACATCAAGTTGGACTTCCCGATCCCGCAGCAAATTTGTCAGAGAAAAAGAAAGGTATGGACTGGACGAAGGTTGGACGGATTGGTGCACCCACTGGGGGTAACATTGTACCCTCTAGTTTTACAATCTACCCCCTCGTCCAATTCGCCCTATCTTTTAAATGTTTAACGGGCCCCGCCCAGTTCAATCCTTTCCTATCCTTTAATGCTATTTGTATTCCCTGGTAATCTCTAGTGGTTGCGCCAATGGTTGGACGGATTGGCCACTCACTGGGGGTACGAGGGTACATTGTACCCTTTAGGTTTCTATTGTACCCCCTCCTCCAATTCGCCCTATCTTTTACATGTTTAACAGACCCCCACCCCGCCCAGCCCCATCCTTTCCTATCCTTTAATGCTATTTCTACCCCCTGGTGATCCCTAGTGGTTGCGCCAATGGTTGGACAGAGTGGCGCAACCACTAGGGGTACGAGGGTACATTGTACCCCTGGAATTCCCGATAGACCCTATCCTTTACATGCTAAGCAGGCCCCACCCCGCCACACCCCCTCCTATCCTTTAATAATAATAATAATAATAATAATGATGCTTTATTGCCAAAGGAATCAACGAAGTCAACAACGCTGGTTTACATCCAAAGACCCTATTGCTATTTGTACCCCTTGTGGTTGGACGAAACGGACCAGCTTGTTTTAATAATACATGTTTTATTTTATATAAATATTGGCTGTATGTGTAGGTGGTGAATTGATAATGATAGATGATGAGGACGAAGTGTTTGATGATGGATATGATGATAATTTCGTTGGAGACGCTGAAGACCATCGTAAACTCTGTGCTATGACTCAAGTGGAACGAGAGCAGGAAATATATCAAAGGATTACTAAACGAGAACTGGGGAAGGGTCGGTTGGAAGTTGAGAAAAGATTGAGAGCTAAGAAAAGGATGGAGGCTGAAGGGTACGCTTTTGAATTGTAGGTGTGTGTGTGTGTGTGTAGAGTAAACTAAATCCTCATTCCGTCCCTATTTATACTTTTTAGATCGAAAAAAGTGGACTTAGGCTTTTGGGATGGAACAGGAGAACTTCCCACGGATCTCAGAGTTAAAACTCTAGAAATAAAGAAAAGACTTGAAGAGATAAGGGACAAGGAACGTGGAGCGTCGGGTTGCTTTAAGGATGCTAGAGGAGGGAAAACTCAAGAGAGGAAGCGAGAGAGAGTGCACGAGAAAAATCGGGGTGAGCAATCGTGGAAAGATAAGGAGGGATCGTGGAAGGACAGGCGATCAGGGAAAGATAAGGGATCGTGGAAAGATAAGCGATCATGGAAAGATAAGGGATCATGGAAGGATAAAGAATCATGGAAGGACAGGGAATCCGGAAAATATAAGGGATCATGGAAGGATAAGGATAAGGAATCTACGAGGGGTAGTGAAAAACTAGGTGTAATCCTCAAGGCTTGGGATGTCAGGGAATGTGAAGCTGAGGCCGAAAGTAATAAGTCTAAAGTAAATAAAAGTGGAATTAGTGATTGGGATTGGGGGGAATGTACTGGGTCACACTCTCGTGATAATGACAGGTAAATTGAGACCCCTTTTTCTTCTTTTTTTTTTGTTCTTTGCTCGGATGTGTCTCCTCAGTTGTTGGGAAATTGTCTTTTATATTTTAATTCGACAGGTCAAGAAAGGGCCAGTATGTTGACCAAGTTGAAGATCTCACTAAAATCCAGGTGTCACGATTTCAAATGGAAAAGTAAGTACTGATTCGCAGATTAACGTTATGGATTTACTGGCAGGGTATTTATTTACTAACTGAATTATTTATGTAGATGGCTATTTCTTCCGTTCTTCTCTAAAGTCCTTGAGGGTTCTTTTATTCGGCTTAAAGCGCAAACTTCACGAGGTGGAAGTTTCTTTCGGGTACGTTTTTTAATATAGGAATTGAATAATGTGGATACCATTATTGTGGTTTGCTATTCCTTGATTGTTAATTCTAGTACTTCTCTACTACAGGTAGCTCAAATTTTGAAAGTGGTCGAAGCCTCTAAGATTTACAAGTTTGGAAATACACGAACCAATAAGGCGGCTCTGGTTTCACCCGGCCCTGACCAAATCAATAACAAAACTGTTCGGTTTGAATTTGTCAGTAACAAAAGGTTCACACCAGAAGAATTCAGTAGATGGAAAGAGAACAACAAAGTAAATAACATCGAGCACCCAACCTTGGACGGCATTGACAAGAAGTCAAAAGAAATTAAGGAAGCAATGGAGTATCAGGTCAAGGACGAGGACATAGATACGGCGAGTTACAAATTATATGCGTACCGTATTTACTCGAGTAGTGTCCCACTAATTAATTTTTCCCGTTTTTTGGGGGTCATATTTAACCTACAATTAAATGGGGACTATGGGGTTATTAATAGTAATTATGGGGAGGGGACACTATTCGATGAAATACTGTAGTTGAATATTGGCTAAAATAACTCGTGCTCTGGAGGTCTTTAATTTCTTACTAAATCTTATTTTGTAGATAATTAAAGAAAAAGCCCGATTTAAGCTTGGTCCTGTAAACTTTGCCGTCAGGAAGATCGAGTTATTGAATGATCGGAAAGAAGCTCTACTAAAGTATGTAATTATTAATTATAAAGATTCTAAAAAGCATGATAAGGTGGTAGGTTCTGGTTTATTCTCATTGGTTAAATATCCATGTGCGTAGCGGTGAAGAGGCTAAGGCAACAGAAATAGCAAATGAAATTCAAAAGTTGGACGAACGAGCAAAGGAACTTGACAAAATGAGGACGTCAAGTAGTTCTAGTATTAGTTACATTAATCCAAGGAAAAGAAAGAACAATGTTGAAGAAGCGGAAAAAGTGGAAAAAGTTGAGAGAAAAGATGAGAAATTGTGTACCGAAGATTTATTTAGTGCCCATGATTTCGAAATTCAACTCGACCTGGATGCTCAACTTCCCCGTAAGTTATGCTAACGTTTCAACTTAAACCTGTCTGTGTATGAAGAATGTCTATGAAACTTATTTTTATATTCTATAGCAAAGATTCCCATCATTAGAAGGCCATATTCTAGCATGTAGGGAGGTGGAGTCATCGCTGCTCAAATTCCTAATTGTCTTATTTGATTTCAGAAGTTACTTTGATTTACATTTAAAGCGAATGTTAATACAAGAGCATTTACTCAATGGTTCATTTATACACTATAGTTCTATAGTATACTTTATTCAACTCAATACTCTTTTCATTTTTCTTATGATAACCAATCATCAAATTTATACTTTTTTATTCGGGAATAAAAAACACAGGATTAATAAATAATAACTGTAGCATCGGACGAAATAAATGCATGGCAGCAAACCTGAATAGCAAACAGGTTCTGGAAGATCCCAGTTAGAAAATACAGTAACGATCAGCAGCACTATATTGTTATCTTTATAAATATAGAGATAAGCTGTCATAATAATAAATGTAAAAAGCAGGGAAACTCATACATTGGTATACACTCTCTCTACAAAACATGAATTTAAATAAAAATGGAAAAGATATGGGAGGTCATGGGTCAATGGTCCTTTTTATTGTGTCGTATGGCCACGGTCTTATACTGAAAGACCCTCCCACAGGTCAAGAAAGGGTCAGTATGTTGACCAAGTTGAACATCTCAATAGTCTCCCCTTTCAAATAGTAGCCCCCTTTTCAAGTTCTAAACCATTAAATAGTGTCCCCTTTTGAATTCCACCTGTCCAAGCTTAGGATGACCTTTTCAAGCTTTACCTGACCTATCAAAGCTCACATTGGCCTGTTAAATAAAGCGTAGCCTATACCGGTATAAGTCGGACCTTGACACTTCTGGACCCACCACCCCCTAACTTTCCAATAGCTGAACAAATAACAAATATTTGATTGAAATAAATCCAAGCACGCCTCACTTAGTTTACATCTCATTACAAAGATTAGAGAAAGCAACATGCATAAAAAGCACACTCTCCTTTTTTCCAACAATGTTTCCAATTCTAACAACAAAGCCAAAGCTTTTATGAGGGAACGGTAAGCCAAAAATATTATTTGTTTTGTGTTGTTGGATTATTTCATAAAAAATAAAACCAGCCTAGGAGTAAATATCTCCCTAATCCTCTTATTTCACTCCATTAAACCCTTTGCATATTCTCAGCCAAATGGAATGGGAAAGTTTCAAAGAAAGACGTTCATCTTTTAGTATGCCAAGTGTAAAAAGTGTTAGTACTCTTTTATTACATCTATTTGGTCCGTATATTCATCACTTTACTAACACTTTCTCTCAATTTATTCAGCCAACTTATGAGCGGATAGTCCAGAAGGATTCCTATGACGCAAACTAGAGTGAATAGTTGCAGATTCAAAGCTTGTAAGACACCGCAGTATCCCAAATAAATCCCCAACAATTTATACTTCCCCATCCCGATATAATTCCCCGTCGCAAATCGGGCTTTAATATTAAAGCCCCATGGGCTTAAAACTCTGAAATAGTTTACCTCAATACGGCCAATAAGCTCCTAAAAAGCAAGGAGGAACCCGCAGGTCTATTCTTTATATACGCAAACGTTACACTGGAGCTGCAATCCCTTCATTTACGGCTTTTATTTTTAAACCTTAGGGTTTTTTACCATGCCCTCGGGCCCAGGGCATGAGGACGTCAGGGTTTGTCGAAAACAGGGCATAATGCCCTGATAATTTAACCCGTCCTATACTTCGTATACGTTTGGGCACGAGGCATATGCCCAGGGCATCGGGGCATATTTAGAGAGAGCGCGGGCATGGCACTTCGGAACCATTGGTGGTACGAGGGTACATTTGTACCCCCAAGTTTTAAAATCTACCCCCCCTCCCCGATATCCTTAACATGTTGAACAGGCCCTGTCCAACCCCCCGAGACCCCTTCCTATCCTTTAATGCTATTTGTACCCCCTGCTCGGGGTTGCGCCTAAACTTTTGAGCCACTAAAGTATAAAATAAAATGAACGGTTGTTAATCGTCTATTGTCAAACTATCATTAGCCATAGACAAGTTGAGTGATACTTTGTCTATGATTATTAGCATTAGTAGCCACAAGCCATGTGTCTATTACATTTCTTCAGTAATATTACATCCAACCAGGCACAAGTATTCTATTTTATTGCACAACAAAAGAGCCATAAAGATTGTATTTGTGTCGTTATTGTGGAGAAAGTCATTTATGTGTTTAATGGTCGATAAATCTACAGGTCGTCCTTATTATGTCATCCTCAGAACAACAAAAACAATTACCTGGGCAAATATAAGAAAGAATACAGAAACAAATGTCAGAGAAATCAGGCAAGAGTGGTTTTGATTTTGTCCCTCTCCCTGCCCTCAATTTACTAACCCCGTTTAAGGAGTCAAGAAAAGGGCTCAAATGTAATAATCACAACAACAAGCAAAACTACTGAGCCATATCTATCTTCAACTAACGAATATTTTGGAAATCCAGCCCGGCCTACTATTTAGTAATTAGGAGGGGGTCCATTATTGGACTGCTCTAACTTTCCCCATACACCCATCCAACTTTGGATGAAATATCCACTCTAAATTATGTATCGCATCTCTCCAAATTTTAGCCCTTTTTTGAGCGTTTTAACAGCAGATCGTTTCAGGTTTTAAAACCATTGTTGTATGCCAGACCCACAGGCACAGTTGCCCCTTATCAAAGCAGTCTCTATAGAACAGTAGCCCCTGCAAATAATAGTCCCTCTAGAATAGTAGCCCCCTGCAAATAGTAGCCCCCTGCAAATAGTAGCCCCCTGCAAATAGTATCCCCCTGCAAATAGTAGCCCCCTGCAAATAGTAGTCCCTATAGAATAGTAGTCCCTCTAGAATAGTAACCCCCTGCAAATAATAGTCCCTTTAGAATAGTAGCCCCTTGCAAATAGTATTCCCTATAGAATAGTAGCCCCTTGCAAATAGTATTCCATCTAGAATAGCAGCCCCCTGCAAATAATAGTCCCTCTAGAATAGTAGCCCCTTGCAAATAGTACACCAAACTATCTATGCACTCTAAGATATTGTAAATCTCGTAATAGAACACCGTACGTGCTATTTAAACTGCAATGCTCCAGCTCAACCCCATTGTGTACAAATAATAGAGACTCCCCCGTTCCATAACAACCTTTCCGGCCTATCCCTTTTTACCCAGAAAATCAAGTATTATCTTATTTTTTCCAATAAAATAAGAGAGTGGAAAGCTGTGGAGAATATGAGGAAATGACGACTTGAGAGAAATAATGGAATGGTTATCCCAAGAGGAATAGTATAACTAACTAATGATACTCTGTGGTTGGGGATTTGATGGGGGCTGTCAGAAAATAATGCTAATTATTGGAAACTAATGGCCGATCTACAGATATAAACTATAACCTCCTTAATATCAAACAGAGAGACCTAACTCTTTCCGATCCCAAATCATCATCAGTGAAGTAACTGCAGATAAGAGGGGGAAGGGTGGAGTTGTGTTGTTTCAAAATAATGATACATTATACAGAACTGGAACATATCACATTTCCTCACCATTATTACCATCCTCTTCTCCTTAGTGACTTGGGCCTAGTTTTATTTCAGCCCATTTAATAACTACCATGGATCATCAGAACATCATCCCCTTAATAAATTGGACTAGTTATACTACTACTACTACTACTACTACTACTACTAATACTACTAATACTACTACTACTACTACTATTACTACTAATACTGCTACTACTACTACTACTACTACTATTACTACTAATACTGATAGTTATACTACTACAACTACAACTACTACTACTACTACTACTACTACTGCTAATATTACTACTACCACTATTACTACTGAAAGTTCTACTACTACTACTACGACTGTTGATAGTTCTAGTGTTAGTACTCCAACTATTGAAACAGTTGAGGTCTGGATGAAGATATAAGGTTGTTATTAACAAGGAAATGCCATCATGATCACAATAATAAAGTCCAAGTCCAACAAACCATCAAGATTATTGTCACAACCATCAAATCCCCTTTATCCCTTTGAAACCACAAACAATGTCAACGTAAAGTTGAAGATGGGATCTCTGCCCATTTACAATCAGTTTATTATATTCTACCATGGATCAATAGAGAGAGACAGAGATGTTACTCCAGTTTTAATACCATTTCTTTACTACCTCCACTACTACTACTACCTCTACTACTACTATGACTACTACTACTACCACTACCACTATTACTACTATTACTACTACTACTTCCTTTACTTACTACTACTGCCACTACTACTCCTATTCTAGTACAGTAGTAGTAATGGTGGAAGTAGTAGTATTAGGAATAGTAGTAGTAGTGTTAGTAGTAGTAGTAGTGTTAGTAGTAGTAATAGTAGTAGTAGTAGTAGTAGTATTAACAGTAGTAGTAGTATTAGTGGAGGTAGTGTAGTAGTAGTAGTAGGTCTAAAATGAAATAAAATAAATGTTAAATCTGTCTCCTATAGATTCCATTTGTGGAGATGATGTTGTTGGAGATTCTGGACAAAAGGAAATGAAGAAATAAATTGGAAAAGTTGGTGTTGCGGATGATTTCACATGATTCCTTCCTCCTCAAAACTAACTCTCTTTTGGAATATTTTTAAAAGGTATTCATCAAACTTTTGCATGACGTCTACAAAACCCATAATTCTCCGACATCTCAAAATCAAATATTACTAAAAATAATCCTCTCTCCTACTAAGAACTGTATTCCAACCAACCAACCTTCCGTTCTTAAACTCTGGAGACTTCTTTATGACATTTTCAAAAGGTCATAAAGATACACACTACTTTCTCCCATCCAAACTATTACAGTTTTATTTCAGATAAATAAATATCCCATATCCTTCCCATGAATATTTTCCACATATCCTCCTTTTACAATTAAATTCTGTGAGTTTTCTCTTCCAATCCCAACATTAAAACACAGAATTAAATACTCCAAAGATCTAATTTTACTCTAAAGGCTAATAGTAAATAATCCTCGAGTATATCCGCTTCATAGCAAAAATTCGAGCAGCGAAGGTGGTACGAGGGTACCCTGACCCTCAGTTCCTCCAATGTACCCCCTCGGATTCCCTACATGCCTTATCCTTTACAAGGTAACCAGACCCAGCCATACACCTCCCTATTCTTTATTGCTAAGCATAGGAGCAACCAAGGGGGGGGGGTTCGTGGGTAAATCGTACCCCCTGGTTTTCAAATGTATCCCCTGCAACCCCAGATTGGCACTATCCTTTACATGTTAAGCAGGGCCTGCCCAGCCTCATCCCTTACTATCCTTTAGTGCTATGCATAACCCCGGGTCTCCCCTCTCATGGTTGCACCTATGATGCTATGCATGCCCCCGGTTCCCCCTCATGGTTGCACCTATGATGCTATGCATACCCCCGGTTCCCCCTCATGGTTGCGCCTATGATGCTATGCATGCCCCCGGTTCCCCCCATGGTTGCACCTATGATGCTATGCATACCCCCGGTTCCCCCTCATGGTTGCACCTATGATGCTATGCATACCCCCGGTTCCCCCTCATGGTTGCACCTATGATGCTATGCATATCCCAGGTACCCCCTCCGCATAACTTGGGTTATCTTGACAAAATGTGGTAGTTACCGTACCCAAAACGTAGATAACCCTCCTACCTCCGTAAATAGTAAATAAATCCCTCTCCACTTACCGACTCGATTTCTAAAGTTTCCCCAACGAGGTATGGCATTTGCCACACATCCAATGATGAAGCATGCAGCAGCCAAAGTGATGACTCCGACGGAAAGTGCCACTCTTGGATTCGCCATTCCTGCATCCTCCTACCTATTCTCCATTCACCTATCTACTTGTCCCATTTATTATTATTATTATTTTTATTATTTTAATATCCCAACTAATCCCCCCAGCACCACCACAAACCAACTTAATAATCCCAAATAAATCACACAAACCCTCAATAACACTTCCTCATCATTTAAAACTCAGTTGGATTTATTTATATATCCAGTTTATCACTAAAATCACCCGAATATTGTGCAAAGATGACCCTTTTTTTAGCCCCCACCTCTAAACTCCGCTTTTTCTTGGTATTTACAGAAATATCCCGTCAAACCTATCCTTTCTTCAACCCTCTTTACTACTTTCAAAGGGATCAGTCTTTGTCGCATTTTTGATACTTTTACTAAAAGTTAAACGTTCATTTCCACCATATCTTTGTTTCCTCTAGTCTGCCTTCCTTTTCCATGAATCCCCATTGCTTTTTTTATCACAGAAATAATCCACTCAAAAGCACCAAGTCCTCCGTACAGAACTTCAAAACTGGATTTTGAAACCTGAAACAAGAAACAAAAAAGTTAGAGGCTGACCCGTTGAAATCATCGGAGTTTTTATCTCTAAAATATATCCAAACTTTCGGACCTTTTAATTTAGCCAAACAAAATCCTTAATTATATAATCTTGGTAATAATAAAAACCCAATACAATATGACACTTCCAACTAGCCAACTTGGAGTTGGAGAGGGATTAGAATATAATTGTGCATACAATTTCGTATTTAATCTCAATAGACTTGACTATATTTACTGGCCTTGACAAGCTAACTTTGTATTGTTTCGTCTCTCAGACTTGTCTAGCCGTGTGGGTTATTATTATTAGAAATCATCACATCTTCCTTACTTTTTAAAGAGTCCTGGCTACTTAAACCTGCTGTAAGCAAAAGAATTTTAATTACAAAGATTTTAATAGCCAGTAAAAGGAAGGATAACTTGGAATATAATATCTTAAACCGTTGCGTTGCACAAATCTTGGTCTATCCATCCTTTAATTTTAAAACAAACATTGTCTTAAATGTCTTATAAATCCATTAACTCTTAGTAGACCATATATCCTCTTTTTATTCCTCTGGGGAGTTATTGTTTAAAAGGAAAGATGTCAAAATTACCAAACAAGAGTAAAACTATTTTTATAGAAACCTGTCTGCCAATCTTGTTTTTTTATTTTGCCAATTTGGTTTTAGTTTCCGCCAAAACGTGTTTGCCAAAACGAATTTGCATTTTTCCATACCCTCTTTGCCAACTTGTTCGTGAATTGTTGGAAAAGGTGCTTTATCCTGGGTAGTTATACCGAGCTATGCACAGGGTGGCCCGAAATGATAGACTGTGTAACCATAGTTACGGCTGTGTAACCATAGTTACTGCCATACTTTAGCTAGTAATGATAACAGTGCATCATTTCGGGCCACCCTGTACTATTAAAATAAAATGGGATTTATTAAAACCACAAATCCGATAGAATAACCTCTGACATTGAATAGGGAATCGGTAGTATTAAAAGGGGGCTACAATTCTTTCTAAAAGTGGACAACTAATAGAAGGAAAGGTCACTATTTAAGGGATATAAAGTACTAAACCCAAGAATGAGTAATTAATAATAACCATTAAATCTTTCACCAATCTGTAACTCACAAACAACTCGTCTCAATCCACCTAAATCTACCAAGAAACATTCCATAACTTTAATCCTTTCTTTTAATTTATTAATTAACAACCAATTAACAGATAAAACTACCTTGCTCCAACTTTTTATTTCGGATTGCAGATATGAGTAATTTACAGTCTAAAATCCTCCTCTAACTGCCCAACATGTCGCAAAAAAATGGCATAAAATGGAACAAACCATCAACCCAAAATACACACTTTATAATCTTATCTTGAACAAACTATGACAAAATATCTGTGGAATAAACACCTCCAAAGCTTCATTCATATCAACTATTTACACAGTTTGTACATAAACCTTCCCAAACCACTAACTAACCATATATTTATCCCTAATTCTAATCTTTATTTCATGATTTCTCCCAACCTTCTTTTATTTGTCCCTATTTCAGTCAATCTGCATACACGCTGCTAGGACTCCAAAAATATATAACCCAAGTTTCCTAGCCTAAATTAGTCCCTTCACAGACTATCTTGTACATTTCCACCTTTATAATCTAATCTTTATACTGTTTTCTTAAATTCAAATCTACATTTTGCCATTTAGAAAACCGAATTTGGGTATAAATCCTTCCAAAATTGTATTTAAGGAGGTGGCAGAGACCTGAAAGTGGATAATTGATCTGGATATTGATTCCCAATGCTTACTTTTCACCACTCCACTACTACTGCTATGCTAACTACCACCTACGACATTCGGATCCATTTACACAAAATAGGGTTCTATTCAAGGAACTTGTTTACCCTTTTAGTCCACGTGCCCCTTCCGTATAGTTCCCCCCTTTCAATCGTCATTTCCATTGTATAATTCCATTTACCGTTTCCAATTTACTCGCTCCGTCTATAGAAAAGTAACTGGTTTGGTAGAATTTAATATTTAAACTCTACCGACTTTTTTTTACATCGCTCAAGTTGTTATTTTTGTTCCATTAATGCCACAATTCCACTGTTGAGCTTAAGGGGAGCAAAAACTTGAAGAAAGCTTAATGGGATTGGAGTGAAAGTAAGAGAGAGTAGATTGAGGAATAAGTTAGTTAAAAATAATGCTAATCCCTGTCATTCTGAGCCGAATCGTATAATCGAGTGGAAGGTTTAAGCAGGAGAACCCCCACACCTCACTACTTCTACTACTACACCCCCCCATAACTTCCAATAACAACCCAACAACAACAAAAACGGCATCAATCAATTTACATCCACCCTAATACTCCACAGCTAGTTGGAGGACAGGTACGGCGGGGAGTGAAAGAAACGGAAGAAAGTTGTGGTCAAAGTTGTAGTTTGTTGCAGTAATAGTAGTAGTAGTAATAGTAGTAGTAGTGGTAGTAGGTAGTGGGAGTAGTAGTAGTAGTAGTAGTAGTTGTAGTAGTAATAGTAGTAGTAACAGTAGGTAGTGGTAGTAGTAGTAGTAGAGTAGTAGTAGTAGTAGAGTAGTAGTAGTAGTAGAGTAGTAGTAGTTAGTAGAGTAGTAGTAGTGGTAGAGTAGTAGTAGTAGTAGAGTAGTAGTAGTAGTAGTAGTGGTAGTAGTAGAGTAGTAGTAGTAGTGGTAGTAATATTAGTAGTAGAGTAGTAGTGGTAGTAGAGTAGTAGTGGTAGTAATAGTAGTAGTAGAGTAGTAGTGGTAGTAGAGTAGTAGTGGTAGTAGAGTAGTAGTAGTGGTAGTAATAGTAGTAGTAGAGTAGTAGTGGTAGTAGAGTAGTAGTAGTAGTAGAGTAGTAGTAGTAGTAGAGTAGTAGTGGTAGTAGAGTAGTAGTGGTAGTAGAGTAGTAGTGGTAGTAGAGTAGTAGTGGTAGTAGAGTAGTAGTAGTGGTAGTAGTAGTAGTAGAGTAGTAGTAGTAGTAGTTAAAACAAAAAGAAAGCGAACATAAATGGAGGTTCTAAATAGTTTTTTTATTTGGGTTTCTGTATGAAATGTAAAGGTAGGTAGAAAAGTAGTCTTAGTGTAGCAATTACAAAAGTGGATGGAGAGAGAAGTAAAAAGTAGGGACGGATGGACAGACATGCAGATAGCCCGTAAAATGCCTTTATAAATCAATAATTATAAATCCTACCCCTTTCGCTACAGAACTTTTGCACTACTCCCAAACTCATTTGTTAGTGAAGGTTTAAAAATTCCAAAACGCATGGACAAAATGCATAAAGTAATTAACGGGATATGGATTAATTAAAATAATTCTGCCTCTTAAAAAGGTCAATTGTTTCTAAAGATACTTTAACCTTTGAGAGGTCAAGTCAGAAACAAAAATTTGGATGACATGCTCTTCCCTCTGACAATTTTATTTTATTGTCTTTACATTAAATAATACCCATATCTACCCTCCTCTAGAACCCTTTTTATTACATCAAACAAACTCCCACATTTCTAATAATTCTGTTCACAAAGTGAGTCAGTGTCAAAGACAACTTTTACCCTACATCCCCAAATTACAATCTCAGCCAATATTCAATTCTTCGCCAATTTTAACATTAAATCAAAATACCGCAAAGCTTCTAATAAAGTACGGGTCTCTAATACAAGGCGGGTCTCTATTAATAGGTGGGTACTTCCCACAACTTCGGTGATCTTTTATAAAAACGGGTCTCTATTAGTAGACGGGTACTTCCTACAACTTCGGTGATCTTTTATAAAAACGGGTCTCTATTAGTAGACGGGTACTTCCCACAACTTCGGTGATCTTTTATGTAACGGGTCTCTATTACTAGGCAGGGGTGTAGCACTGTTCTAAGAATAGAACGCGGGGTCTTCTATTAGAACCTTTACGGTAACTCCATCTCTCAAACGCAGCTTCATAGTTGCCAACAAGTTTCAAAGTTTCAAATAAAATCCACCTTAATAAAATAATAATACCCCCGTCGAAATAAATAGATAGAGATGCCCTGTTTGTATTAAAATACGTGCTCAAAATAGCCAGAATCTAATTTCCTACATCCTCCCTCTCTCTCCCTCTAATCCATCTTCTAAAGTTATGTTAGAGGGATATGCTATTTATTATCCTTAAAACAAACTGACCTTACCTCTTATTTCATCAACCCTCCATTTAATTAATTAAACCCACCCATTCTAAAACTGCTGTCTGTTGTAGGATTAATCAAATGGAATTCAGTTCTTAATTGTTAACTTATTGCTGCTGCTATTTAAGAAAGTGTAGGGCAAAATATTAGGTTGGTTGGATTGGAACAGGTTGAACCCGCAGTAGTAACTTATAAATCGCAACCGCTAATAGAACTACGACCAAACTGAACATGCCAACCCCTTTTTACCCAATGTTTATGTTTATTCCAACCACACGTACCTAAGTGGAGTTACTAAATAAATACTCACCTTTACTAAATTGCTAGTAAAGGAGGCAGGTATGTTTGCCCGTATCATATCTTCATATAGAAATACACAATTCATAGCTTTATATGCAGAAAGCAGCTTGTGCAGTGCTAAATGTTGTAAGCCTTCTGCAGGCAGAGATACACACACTGCACTGTCCGTAGTCTAACATCATGATATTATTGGCGAGTACGAATAAAAACGGAGCTATGCATCCTTAATATTGTATAATACCCACCTTTTTTTATACTTACAAACAAACTAGGGATAAACTGCGTATTCATTTAGACCATTTTAGAGGAGTTGAGGTAAGTTACCTACACCTAGTAGTATCTGGGATTTACAAGTGCGAGGGATTATAGCCTCTTTAGTTATATAGTTTTTACATCATTTTAGCCATTACACCATCTACCTTCGTGCTAAATTAAGGTTCACCAGTCCCATCGCGCCCTTTGTCGTGTACGACACGGACGCTGGGACATATTTTATGGTATATGCTCCACATATTTTGTTGGGGAATGGAATGGAGATATTTTGTTGGGGAATGGAATGGAGATATTTTGTGGGGGAATGGCATGGACATATTTAGTGGGGGCATGACATGGAGATATTTTGTGGGGGCATGACATGGACATATTTTGTGGGGGCATGAAATGGACATATTTAGTGGGGGCATGACATGTACATATTTTGTGGGGGCATGAAATGGACATATTTAGTGGGGGCATGACATGTACATATTCAGTGGGGGCATGACATGGACATATTTTGCAAGGGTACGGGCACAACCCTATCCCTAACATGCACTAATAATACGTATAGGTAAGAGAGCGGTATGGAATTCCACTATTCTTCTTCTTATTCTAATGTACGGAATAATCCCTGTATAATTGAAGTTCTTAAGTGTAGTTCAAGTATTTATGCATTTAAGATTAGAATGATATAATAATGGTGACAATCCAGAAGGAGGAGGAACGTCGTATAAATCCCATACTACTCGCCCTTTACAACAACAACTTTCAACAAGGGGAACTTTTCTGGTAGGAATTAGGAGGAAAGAACATAAACTATTAAACCTGAACCTAACTCTCCAATGTTAAATATTATCAGCTTGTTAGAGATTCTTCATTGTCATTGTCAATAGAATAGAGAATATAATAAAAGGGTGGATTGAGCTTTGCTAAAAAGTTACCCTGGAGTTGAGACCTTTACCATTATTATTCTATTGTTATAAAAATATGTGCTGGGTGGATTGGAATATTCCTATTCCTGTTTTAATTCCCCTGGGGCTTTATTACTTCGAAAGGAAAATTAGAAATTATATTAACATGGACAAGATAGGACTTATAACATGGAAAGGTAGGGGAAATATAACCGGAGGGGGAATTATTCCAAATCTATCCCCGGTTGCTATTCAATTAGAGGGATTTTTAGGAGGGCTACTATTTGAGAAACATAGGGGGCTTGAATTCAAGGATATACGGTGATTTTTCAATTACCCTAAATCCTCACCCATATTCCACCCTCGCTAATTACACCGCACATCTTTCCTATACATATTGGGGTATCTCTACCATGTTAAACATACTTCAAAACATATTTATTCATGTTAAAAGTTTAAATTTGCCCTATCTTGTCCATGTTAATACAATTTTTAATTGTTCATTCGAAATAATAATCCCCTTGGGGAATTATTTCGACAAATACGGCAATAAAAATGTAAGTGAAGGAATGCTTAGCTTTATTTCAACATTTTTACCCTCATTTATATCTTTTTTTACCCATTCTTTGAGCTTTTTAAATAAAAGGGTTTGGAATTACAACCCAATCCAACTTTAAATGGTTAAACACATTTAATTAAAATCCCTTTTGATCTGTGGTTTTAAGCTGCGTATTTAAATACAAAGTTAACTGAGACTTTTAAATAATGAGGGATGCTTTTCGGCAGTTCTTAGAACTAAACCAGGTTTCAATTATAATTAAATTTTTTCCAATTAAAATGGAGGAATCATGATCTTGATTTGTTTATCCTTCGTTGGATATCATTCTGAAGAAAAGCATAATTGCAATTAAAGTATCTACAATAAACATGTTTTCGCTACCGTAAAACTCCAATTAGAGCCTCCCTTCTTAATTACACGTGGTAATATAACCCTAAAGTACAAGCAGGAGTAGTTATATTGAATTATATCTTCAAATTCAGCTTTCCTAAATGATTGAATAGCAGCCCCCCGGTCTTTATTAGTTAATATCCTCAACCACAAATTCTCAGAAGTTCCTAAACCAAGAAACTAGCATTGAAACTTTAGTAAAAGTTTGTACAAGAAAGTCCGGATGTGGAGTAAAATACAGAAATGTTTCCATTATGTATCCAGAATTTCCTTGGAATCCAACTTCCTTGGCTCCAATAAAACTAAACAGTTGTATTCATTATTTAAAAGAGTAATTGGACCTTGTCAGGATTCATTATTAAAACCATTCCTTCTCCTCCAACTTTTAATGATCATTTTATCCTCCTATCCACCACCACGGATACGTACATGGGGAATTAATAAGGCTAACTTATAAATAATAAACAAGTTGTAAAGTTTATTCAGTTTTGTTTTTGTTATTGTGTCTTCCTTTCCTGGAAGTTCATTTGCAAAATGAACATAACAATTCCTCCAACCCTCAAAACGAAATCAGAGTTGTTAAACTAACTTAACAATGGATATTTACCAAATCCCATACTTACTTCTGGGTTCTAAACATCTACTGGAGTTAGCCAGCCATTTTTGTTAATCAAAGTCAAGAACCTTACAAAGTGAAAGACAGGAGTTTCTAGGTTTATTAAAACCTTTTTATGACCCGGATTAATTACACTTTATTCTAAATCGAGTCACACTAACTCTCTGTACTCCAAATACCGAAATAGCATTAAAGGATAGGAAAGGGTGAGGTTAAACAAGGCCTGCTGAACATGTACAGGATAGGGCTTATATCGGGAATTGGAGGGGGTAGAAATGTACCCTCGTGCGTACCCCCAATGGTTGCTCCAATGGGCTTGAAGACACAGGGTAATCCTTAATTAATCTGTGCTAGCCATGTGAGTTAGTTTAGTGAGTTGTTTGGTTTTTGTTGGAATGTTGAAGTCGTAGACCTGCCTGACGCCCAACATTAACAATCCACCTCTGCTCGTTGCGAGTGTTAGTGGACTTTTATCATCAATATTGTTGCATAACAAACAACCTCATGTCGCATCAATTCTCAACTATTCCCCTCATTTCACCGTCCACCATCATTTTTTACAACTTCCTCCTATATTTTACTCCACATTTTTATTTCATTTTTAGCCCACCATAGGGTTATAGGGATTGCGGTGTTTGTCCGTCTGCCGGCACGATAACTTTCGAAAAAAAATCATGCTACTTGTTCCAAATTTTGTACAAATGGTCCCACTAACCTATCTGAGGCTAACTTCGTAAATGAGTCAAATATAGTTGGACTGACGAACCCAACTGACTACCAGAAAGTTGGCACGGAAGTCTACTGAAATCACCGGACTATCCTTCCTATGTAAAGATACTCAAAGAAGCCGCATTACTCACCGTTGGCCATTTTTGGGTATGAAAAAAATTGGCAAAGTCCAGTTTTGGACAATTCTCAACTTTCACTGAGTCAAATCATTCCACAAAGTGGCCCATGCGGTCAAAAAACCCCAACTGGTAATGAATTAGACTAAAATGTTTTTTTTTTTGGTACTTTTCCACGAAAATCAGAAGATAGTTGGGCTTTGGGCACAAATCGAGAGAAACTAGGGGGCAAACGGTAGATGGAAAAGGGGGAAATGGGGCTGGCCCCCATGTTGAAAAACAAAAAAGGATACAAAACATATAAATGTGTTCAAATAAGACAAACGGTTATAAATATTGTGACAAAGCGTCCTGGAATGAGCTCTGGAAGCTGCACCCGGAGGTTTTTAGTATGAAAGTCTTATTACTATCAACCACTAGTACCACTTTCAATCAGTTGTAGAAACCATTGCTTCAGTACTAGTACACTACTAACCCCCCCCCCCCCGCGGTTTAACTCCCCTTTCCTAATTAACTCCCCCTGCAAAAATGAGATAATTGGAAATATAACTCCCCAGCCAGGAGAGTAATTTCCGGAGATACGGGAACCTTAAAACCCCCTGAATGAATAACCCTTTGCAAAGTTTCCTCTTAACCTTAACCCACTATCCTTTGACAACCAATTATTTATGGATAGTCAGTTTCCTATTTCTCAGTTTTAATTTTAATATGGCTGAATCATGAATTTTTACTGGGCATCCTGCAGTTAATCCCTCTAAATTAGCATATAAAAAAGGTGTGGCACACTCAACTTTGCATGATGGATGACGAGCAAAGCTGGAAAATTAGATTTGATTTGATCTTTATAAAGTGTCGAGGCAGTTCAATATATTACACTCTGTTCTACCACCAATGACACTGTTGTCCCCAGGACCACTTATCCGTCTTAATAATAACCTTAAAAATAGACACAAGTATCATTCATTATTTCCACCATCCATTCCTTAACTTTTTTCTTAAACTGATTATAGCTTAATTCCAACTAAGCCCAATCTTTAGGTAAATAATTCCATAATACAACTACTGTTCTGTAAGCTACTGACTTCTTAAACCCTTCAGAAACAAATGATAATCCACTCATAAGAGGCATTATCCTCTCAAAAACTGTCAGAAAGTTACAGCTATCATATAGTTCATTAATATTTAACACTGGCAACTGGCAATTTACAGTTTTGAGCCCGTTTTTTTCTACGGCTCTTCCTTCCAAGTACAGGAAAGTAATAACATGAGTAATCTATCAATCTTCTGCAGATCTGCTAACTTTATTTGCGATTGAACTGCCCAAATGTCAAGACCATCGCCAATTACAGAGTGAATGTATGCATTTATAATTGTTGACATAATATTTGGGGGCAAACATAACATCTCATGACACCTTTTATATACTTGATACGCTGGGGAATCTTTTCTACAACTCCCCAAATAATGTAACATGAAACTAAGACTTGGGTCTAAAAGTAGGCCCAAGTATTTAAATGACTCAACCCTTTCCATCTTCTGACCATTTACAAGTATTCCACTAAACATTTCATTATTAACAGATACATCCTTTTCTTTATGAAATACCATTACCTTAGTTTTTTCAACGTTGATTTTAACTAGATTATCATCACACCATTTAGAAAAAGTCTGCATTTGTGTAACTAATTTAGCAGCAATGTCTTTTCTGTTCATAAACTACAACATCATCTGCATACAACAAAAAAGGGCTAGTGAACGTCGATTGACAACTGTTAATGTACAAACTAAACAGTAATAGCCCAACCGGCCGTACCCCTGGGGGACCCCCCTCTCCATTTTAAAGTATTTACTAGAGTCACAAATTTAAACATTCTATTGCTTATATTGCAACTTCTAATATTCAAGTACCAGGGTTCTAAGGAGTACCTATTCATTAATTTTTGAATTATGAGTTCATGGTCAATGGATTCAAATCCATTCTTTAGATCAACAAAGACCCCAACCACTTTGAGTTTCCTTTTATCGATGTTAGAGTGAACAAACTGGGTAAAAATGCTCAAAGCTGTATCTGTATGGCATGACTTTTGCTCTTTTAAGCATGCTGCTCATTTATTAAGGAAAAAGGTTACGGAACTCCCAACAAAAATAACTAATCGAGTGTAAAAAAATTAATAGCTAGAAACCGGAAGAATATCCATGAATTAGCCTGCTAAAGGTATTAAATTTACAATTAACAAAGTGCCAGGCTTAAATAAACAATTAATCTATGAAATTAATCCTTCCTTTCCTATCATAAATTAATTCCAAATATGAGGAAGGAGTTTGGCAAGTTTTAATTCTAATATTCTTACTTCCTCAATCACTTCCGTATTTTAAGCCTTCTGGATAGGCACATTTTTTATAATCTCCACGAACCATCCGTAAGCAGAATCCATTGCCAAAATAGTAGTCCAACTTTATTAATACTAGCCTGGGCTCCTAATTGAAAAAATACGGTATCCTCTTCTCTATTTTTTACTATTTCCCAACCCATTAAACATTCGTCATCTCGGTCCGAATGCATGGTAGCTCTATTTATTTAGCGTTACCCTCATATTGAAATACTAGGCCGGAGCTTTTAGTCTCTAATAAACCCTTTATTGTCTGTCTCTTAATAATAATGATCACGTCAACTTTAAATCTGGAATTAAAGCCTCCATCTGACTTGTCCCTCCAACTCCCTTTAAAATAATCACAAAATTGTAGCCCGGGCTACTACTAGGCATTAAAACAGAACGTTGCGTTGAAATGGTAGAATATGTGGACTCTTATTTTTAATATAGTTTATCTACGGCTGTTTTTATTAATTTATTATCCACAAAATCCCATCCTTCTTAGGGAAAATATCCTCTTACTTTATTTATACATCCGACATAAAATAATCGGCTCAGCTATTGATATTATTTTAAGCAATTCTGCAAAAAGAGGATCCTCCTACTCAAAACCTCCATCTCTCTAAATGCTATCTCTGCTCAAGAAGCTTTATGAAATTATTTTATGCTACGATATAAATTATTGGGAGTAAAAAAAAAGTAATTTGAAAGGATTAAAGTAAAGTTTAACATGGAAAAAGAGTCTATTGATCTCTAATTCCATCTCGGTTGAGCTGACAGGAAAAGTTTGAACGGGAGTTGTGTAAAATGGGGGTTAAGAGGATGATAAAGTTGGACAAAAGTAGTTTTTCCTAAAAATAAATAAAATCAAAACGGAAGGATTAAAAAACAGGGAAGAGCTCAAGCTTGTCACGTCTTTCAAAAAATGGTATAAAAAGTTGATGAACGGTTAAAAATATCGGGGATGGAAAGTTGCTAGTTTATGGATTGTTTGTTGTACGTGCCACTTTTATTTATTGAATTAAATGGAGTTTTAAAGTAGGTAAGCTCCATTTAACCAAACCTTCGTTATAATAATTCTACCTATCTGCCTATTAAGATCTGTATATTCTCGGAAAGTAGATCATTTTTACGGTGTTAGCCCTTTTTAAAGAGTAGCCACTAGAGAATAGGGATATCTTTCTTTCGAATTGAAGTACCTTTTGAATAGTAGCCCCTTTTTAATAGTAGCCCCTTTGACCTTTTGAATAGTAGCCCCTTTGACCTTTTGAATAGTAGCCCCTTTTAAACAACGGCCTCTCTCTATTAGCAGTAGCCTTTCTCGGGTAGTTTGCCTTTTCAAATCCTCCTAAACGCCTCATTAATCTCTTAGCTGATTCTAAAACTCCCAGAGTAGAATAGTAGCCCGGGCTGTAATACGAGGACATACGTTATTTGTTCTCCTAGATGAAAGTAAAGCATTGGAGCATAGAATTCAGTGTCGCCTTTATTTCCCTTTTATGCTGAGCTCACGTCCTGTTGATTATTCTCAGTTTTAAGCAGTCCATTTCAACCAATTCCATACTTATTTTACCATTTATTGTTGTAGGACAGATACTTTCGATTCCATTCAATAAACCACTTTTATAAACTACACAAGCTCTATTTTACTAGCAGACAAGCCAACTAGAAATAGGGACATTATTTCAAGGGATGTTTAACACTAAAAATAAGCTTATTCTCCAATCTCCGACCCACAAAACACGCATCATACTTTCTTCATGTTGTTAGTCTATCTTTTTATAAATAAATAAAACTAATATAAACCTCTAAAATTGATTGACGTCTGCTCATCTCCGATTCTGAGCCTCCACAAAATCTTTTTTAATATTCAAATATACATTTTTTACCTTAATTGTGATAGTAGAGCCGAGTCATTATTCAACTCTATGGGGATCTTTATGGTAAATAATAACATTCACTTTAATAAGGCTATTATTGGAAAGGGTTGTTATTAGAGGGAGGCTGTAATTAGAGTAAATACGGTACGTTAAAAAGGAGTCTACGACCGGGCATACCAGGGTAGGATATACCACAGCAGGAGATACCGCGACGGGAGATACTTAACGGTACGAGATACCGCGACGGGAGACACTTAACTGCAGGAGATACCGCGATGGGAGATACTTAACGGTACGAGATACCGCGATGGGAGATACTAAACGGTAGGAGATACCGCGACGGGAGATACTTAACGGTAGGAGATACTGCGACGGGAGATACTTAACGGTAGGAGATACTGCGACGGGAGATACTTAACGGTAGGAGATACTGCGATGGGAGATACTTAACGGTACGAGATACGGCGTCGCGAACTCATTTACAACGAATAGAATTGCAGAAAAACTTACATTTAGTGCATCTTTAAATATACAGGCTGGTCCAGAAACAACCATGTAAACAAACCTTTGTTTCCAGGGTTAAAAACATGGTTTGTTTACATGGGTATTTCCGGTTCACCCTGTACATAACTTGTTTGATTCATAATTTGTTATTATCTGCCCTTATTAAATAGCAGTCTTAAGTTCACTGTTGTACAAATAAGAAATAGAGCAATCCCCTTGAATATTCCTAATTAGTACCTCTAGCCATTTGCATGCTAAACCTGACCCTAAAACCCCAGCATTTAAATCTTCAATGCATGGGGTGTGGGTCTCCATAAAAACAACCCACAGTTTTACAGTAACCCTGGGTTGTCGGTCTGAAACATACGGTAATCTGTGATTCAGAGCCAACAGACTCAGATCACTGAATACCATTTTACACAGGCAAATCTAAAGGATTGCCTCATTTTTTAATAGAGCCACCAATAATCCCTTTTGCTTCTCTAAATACTTCCAAAATGAAGGTAAATCCTTGAAAGAATGGAACTAATGTATTTCTAATATTATTTCTAATGTTAGTTTTTATTGTTAGAAGATGCGAGTTTTGCAGAAACTTGTAATCCTGTATTACTTGTATTCCAAGTGAACATCTCGATTCGTAAAGGAATAGGGAAAAAGGAGAAAGATCCCTGTCTGGTTCTAATCCAGTTGAGTCTGTAGAGATAGGGATTTGTTTTTATTTGGTTTAAGATCTCCATCTAATTTAAATATCCTCGTCCAATTTAAACTCTCGTCCAATTCTCCAATAAAATTGTACAACAAGAACTGAGTCTCAGAAAAATGAGTAGGAAGGGGAAGAAATTGGTTAAAAGAAACATATTCCATCCGGTCCACCAAACATGAGCTGGAATATTTTAAATCGCAGGAACTTATCCCTTCGTCTTTATGATCCCGTATTATTTACTACTGTTTAGTAATAATAGTAGAAGTATTAGTAGTAGCAGTAGTAGTAATAGAAGTAATAGTATTAGCAGTAGTAGTAGTATTATTAGAAGTAGTAGAGTGTAGTAGTAGTATTATTAGAAGTAGTAGTAGTACTTGTAGTACTAGTAGTATTATTAGAAGTAGTAGTAGTGGTAGTAGTAGTAGTACTTGTAGTACTAGTAGTATTATTAGAAGTAGTAGTAGTGGTAGTAGTAGTAGTACTTGTAGTAC